>PGTU02010608.1:0-34196 GCA_002896215.2 Cicer echinospermum | reverse complement strand
GTATTAAGAATGTGGAATCTCTTAATATTTCTGTTTACTTAATGTTTGTTTTGAAAATTGTTTAAGTTAAAAGAGTTAAAATGGGAATTCTTAATATTCTGTTGCTTAATGTTTGTTGTGAAAATCGTTTAAGTAAAAGAGATTAAGAATGGGGATATCTCTAAATAATTTTGTTTGCTTAATGTTGTTGTGAAAAATCGTTAAGTTAAATGATGTATTAAAAAGGAGGATTTCTTTAATATGCATTTGCTTAACGATATTGTTGGATGTGAGTCAGTATAAGCTCATGCATTTCATTCTTTGAATCGTGCAGACCCGTGATAGGTGGCACCTTGATAAACAGTGCTTGGGCCTGGATAGGTGTACATTTATGGTTTACGGTTTTGTAAATTTGTGCAGACCCGTGATAGGTGGCACCTGGTAAATGGTACTTTTGGCCCGTGATAGGCGGTACATTACGATTACGGTTTTTTGTAAATTGTGTAGACCTGTGATAGGTGGCACCTTGGTAAATTGTACTTTGGCCTGTGATAGGCGGTACATTTACAATTTACGTTCTTTTAGTAAACCGTGCATACCTGTGATAGGTGGCACCTTGGTAAACGGTACGGGCCCGGATAGGCAGTACGTTTATGGTTTACGCTTTTTAGTAAATCGTGCAGACCCGTTATAGGGGCACCTCGGTAATTGTACTTCGGCCTGCGATGGCGGTACAATTATGATTTACGGGCCCTTCGAGGAGGGGTTTTGGTTTGGAATTCCGAGTCCATGCAATTTTGGCATATACGCATTGCATTAGGGTGCTTGGCCACACGAGTCGTGTTTTGAATCAAGTTATGTTTTAAGTGTTATGTATTTTGATATTGTGTGTAAGTGTGACTGATTGTAAAACTATTTCGAAACTCAAGTTGTCGTGGTAATTGTGTTGGAATTGCTAAGTGTTATGTATTGATTATCGGGTGTAAGTGTGCTGGATGAAAAAACTATTTCGAAACCCAATTTGTCGTGGTGATTGTGTGGGAATTGCTAAGTGTTAAGATTTGGAGTTGTGTATGAATGTGATTGGATTAGTTTATGTATTTTTGGAAGGATAAGCAGGGAAATCGATTTCCCAATCGATTTGATGAGTTACAGGGACTTCGCTAATTTGACAAAATCGATTTGGCCAATCGATTTTGTAATCTGTTTTTCAAAACCATTTAAGAAATCGATTTGGAAATCGATTGGTATGTTTTTTTGTTTCTTGAAATCCTGAAAATATATTGAAACAATCGATTTGCCAATCGATTTGGCCATTACAGCAGCTCAGCTATTTGGACAAAATCGATTTTGTAATCGATTGGATTTGTTACAGGGGCTCAGCTATTCATTCAATCGATTTCCCAATCGATTGATGTAAGCCCAGAGTACAGATATTACAAAAACACCTTCAAGCAATCGATTTCCCAATCGATTGGCTTAGTAGAAATTCTTATTTTGAGTTAGATAATCGATTTGCTCAATTGGTTCATCAATGGATTGGCCAGTTGTTATTACTTGATTGATTTAAGACTTATTTTGATTTCGTTTTTATTTTGCAAGCATTATATGAACTTTTAGCATATGGAAAACCCTTTTAAGGGCGCATGCTTAGTGGAAAGGTTATTTTGTGCATTCAAAAACATAAATGTTATGTGTTAACTGTTAATTTCGGTTAGTGACCCTTTTACAACTATTGTGGAAATCTGGGCTTTGCCCTCAAATGAGAGTCAGGACAATCCCATCGGTTCATACCCTGTGGATGGGAATGTAGACGAAAACGCCTGACTGGAGCTATGTTAGGAGGATCTAACGGGGCACGTGGAGATCACTCAGGGTGTTTAGTTTGTTTTGGAGAATGATCAGATTAGGTTGACATAGAGGGAACAAACGTCTTTCTTTGAATTGTATTTATTTTAAAATGGAAGACTGTATCTATACTAATATTGTCAGTTTGACATGTTATTTTCGATGGGTTTACATGTACCAGTTTTGATGTGTAAATATTTTGGATTCATATTTTGAGAAACTTTTCCACTGCTTGTTAAAAACTATAATGACTCAATTATTTATCCGAAGGTATTACCTTATTTAATTCTCTGATTTATTTTAATTTCTTTTTGAAAAAAAATAATCACCCTCGCTTTGAAAATCGGGGTGTTACAACATGTGATAACCAAGGATGAAATAGTTGTGGATCTGGCAAAGATTGAGACAGTTCTTGCTTGGAAATAGCCTCAGATTGTCACTGACATACGAAGTTTCGTAGGACTGGCAAGATACTATATGAGGTTTATTGAAGGTTTTGCTAAGATTGTAGCTCCATTGACACAACTTACTAGAAACGATCAACCGTTCGCGATGGACAGAGAAGTGTGAGGAAAATTTCCAATTGCTAAAGAAAAAGTTGACAACCTCACCAATATTGGTATTACCGCAATTAGAAGAACCATAAGAAGTTTATTGTGATGCGTCTCACCAAGGTTTGGGATGTGTTCTGATGCATTACAAGAAAGCTGTAGCTTACGCCTCAAGGCAATTGAAGATTCATGAAAGAAACTATCCTACTCATGACTTGGAGCTTGCTGCTGGAGTTTTTTGCATTGAAGATCTGGAGGCACTATTTATATGGATGCACGTTCACAGTGTTCAGTGACCATAAAAGTTTGAAATATTTGTTTGATCAGAAGGAATTGAACGTGCGTCAGAGACGATGGATGGAAACTCTCAAGGATTTTGATTTCACACTGCCAGTACCACAATGGAAAGGCCAATGTAGTGGCTGATGCGTTGAGTAGAAAAAGTGTGTTAATATCTTCAACAGTGATGGCTAGACAACAAGAGTTGTGGGAAGCTTTTAGAGATCTACACTTGAACGTAGAGTTTGCACCAGGAATTTTGAAATTTGGAATGATTAAGATTTCAAGTGGACTACTTTAAGACATTGTGAATTCTCAAGATGACGTCTTAATTCGAGAGAAAAGGAACCTAATAGTGCAAGGGAAGACAACTGAGTTTAAGATCGGACCAGATAATATTTTGAGATGTAATGGTAGGATTTGTGTACTAGAAATTATAGATATGAGGAAAACAATTTTAGAAGAGGCTCATAAGAGTAAATTGAGTATTCATCATGGAGCAACAAAGATGTATCAGGATTAGAGGCAGAATTATTGGTGGCCAGGAATCAAGTGACATGTAGTGGAGTATGTATCAACTTGTTTAACTTGTCAGAAAGCGAAAGTGGAACATCAGCGACCTCTTCGAACGTTGCAACCTTTGGGTATACCCAATGGAAGTGGGACAACATTTCCATGGATTTTTATAACTAGATTTCTAAAGACAAGGAGAAAGAATGATTCTATTTGGGTGATAGTGGATCGATTAACTAAATCTCCACACTTTTTACCAGTAAAGACCATCTATAAGGTAGATAAGCTAATCGAGATCTACATTGTTGAGATGGTGAGATTACATGGAGTATCGTCGAGTATCGTATCAGACTGTAACCCAAAGTTCACATCGCACTTTTGGGGAGCATTGCCTGAAGCGTTGGAACAAAACTAAGATTGAGTTCAGCTTACCATCCACAAACGGACAGACAGATTGAGAGGACAAATCAGTCCTTGGAACATCTATTGAGAGCCTGTGTATTAGATGATAGAGGAAGTTGGGTTGATGTACTTTTGTTGGTTGAGTTTACCTACAACAATAGTTTCCACACAAGTATTGGAATAGCACCATATGAGGCTTTATACGGGCGCAGGTGTCAAACGCCTTTGTGTTGGTATAAGGACGGCGAAAGTATGATTGTAGGACCGGAGATGGTACAACAAACTACATATATGGTCAAGAGGATAAAAAAGAAAATGAGGATTTCACAAGATCGTCAGAAGAGTTATGCAGACAAGCGTCGCAAACTTTTAGAATTCGAACAGGGTGACCATGTATTTCTAAGAGTCACGCCTACGACTGGTGTTGGTAGAGCCTTGAAATCAAAGAAATTGACTCCGAAATTTATTGGACCATATCAGATTTTTGCATGAATTGGACCTGTTGTTTATCAGATTGCATTGCCTTCGATACTGTCCAATATCCACGACGTGTTTCATGTGTCGCAATTAAGGAAATACCATGTAGATCCGTCTCATGTGATTGAACCAGACAGAATTCAACTGAAGGATAACTTGTCATTCGAAGTATTACCTGTAAGAATTGATGACAGGAAGATTAAGCGATTGAGGAACAAGGATGTTTCGTTGGTCAAGGTGATTTGGAACCCAATTACTGGAGATGCAACTTGGTAACTGGAGAGCAAGATGAGAGAACAACATCCTGAATTGTTTATCGACGCATAGTTTTGAGGACGAAACTAATTTTAAGGGGGGTAGTAATGCAAAGACCCTTAGTTTTAAATTCTAATTTATGTATTTTGGTGTATCTTGGTATTGAATTCTGAGGCTTTTTAGCCAACTCATTGATATTTTCTGAGTTTAATGCCAAAAATATATTTTCGTGCCTCGATTAAAATTATTCGCGATAAATAAATTAGATAAATTACAGTGAATCTTTTGTCGAAGAATAATTTATTTACGTTACGAAAAATTTAATACCAGACAGTTTTGTTTAAAATAAAACTCGTTGCTGAAAATTTATTTGTCAATTTAGTTGCGACGAGAGTAGATATTTTTATAAAAATAGTTGACAGGTGAGTGAAGTGATGTGGTGTAAGAGTATTTAGATATTTATTGGTATAGTTTTAATAATATATATATATATATATATATATATATATATATATATATTATAAGTAACATATATATTGTTAGTAGTAAGTTATATATATGAAAACCTGAGAAAAGGAACAGAGGAAGAAAGCCAAAACGTTTCATCCTGCCTCGCGAGCAAATTCATCTCCTTCGTTCTTCCTTCTTTTTCTTTTGCTTTTTTTGCTTCAGGAAAAGAAACCCAAGGCTTGGTGGGTGATAAAGAAAATATTTTCCAGCTTCCTTCTTCTTCTCTGATTCGAAAACGAAGAAAAACGGTATTAGGGGTTTTCAAAACCGTCAAACAAAAATCTCCGCTTTTCTTCGACTTCTGAGCTTCATTTCGAGAAGTGACTGAAGAGAAGTTGCTCATCTCCCCACTACGGTGCTAGTGAGCCAACCTTGAAAGCGACGACGTGAGCGGAAATTTTCCCGGAATCAATCGCATTGCCGTAATCGGCTGTTAAAGCTACCGTTAAGGTAAGGGCTCCTTCCAAATTTTTAGCTTGCATATAGGACGTTATATGGTGTATTTGTGGAGTTGGAATTTGGTGAAATTGATGTGTGTGATTTTGTGGAAAAGAAATTTTAATTCATTTATGTGTGTTTTGAGGAAATTAAAGTTGATATGTTTGAGGTGTGGTTTGTGAAATTAATTTGGCGTGATTTATATTTGAAATGTGGGAATTTATGGGTGATTGATGATTGAACTTGGTGTGGATTATGTGGAATTTGAATTGATCGAATTTAATGTAAATAGTAGATTAAATTTGATGTGTGGTGGTGGAAAATATATGTTTGAGTATGCTCTGTGTTGAATTTGAAAATCATTAGTGTTGAATGAGTATTAAAAACGGGGAATCTTTTAATATCTGCATTTACTTAATGATTGTTGTGGAAAGAGTTAGAGTATGCTCAAGCATTTCATAGTACATGGTGACCGCGATGGGGCCATGATGATAGTGGTGACTGTGATGGGTCACGAGATGATGCCATGTGACCTATTGGTTCATCTTATCCTTGCAGGGATTTTCACGTCGTGTAGGTCTGTGATAGATTGCACATTTTTAGTAAATTGTGTTGAACCGTTATAGGTGGCACCTCGGTAAATAGTACTAGTCCGTGATAGGCAGTACATTTATGATTTACGCTTTTTAGTAAATCGTGCTGACCCGTGATAGGTGGCACCTCGTTAATTAGTATTGGTATGTGATAGGCGGTACAATTATGATTTACGCCCCTTCGAGAAGGTTTTGGTTCGAAATTCCGGAATCATGCATTTTTGCATATACGCATTGCATTAGGGTGCTTGGCACGCGAGTCATGTTTGATATACTGTGATGATTGTATATACAAACTCAATTGTTGTTTGTGATTGTGCCGTAAGTGGTAATTGTGATTGTTTGGATTTGTGTGTAAGTATTGATTGAATGCGGAACCTTTCCGAAACTGAAATCTGCATTATTTAGTAGTTGTATTCGTATACGAGGAGCTTGTATTCGAATACATTGATGTGGATTTTGGTACTGACTTAGCACTTGTATTCGGCTACGCCATGTGGTAGTCGAATACAGTTGTGCAGGATTATTCACTGTTTTCGCACTTGTATTCGGCTACAAGGATACTGTAGTCGAATATAGTTGTGCTGTTTTTGTTACTGACTTACTAAATAGTACTATATTCGAATACAAGGATGTTGTATTCAAATACAGTTGTGCTGATTTTGCTACTTACTTGTTAACTAGCATTGTATTTGAATACAAGGATGTTGTATTAGAATATGATAGTGCAGTTTTGTCAAAAACTTCATTTTGCAACTTTTTTATGCATGTTTGACATATGAAAACCCTTTCAAGGAGTATGTTAAGATGCAAGGTTATTTTGTGCATTTAAAATTTAAATGCTAAGTGATATTTGTTAATTTTGGTTGGTGACCTTTACAATTATTGTGGAAATCTGAGCTTTGTCCTCATATGACATCCAGGATCGTCCTACCAGTCAGTACACTGGAGATGGGAAGGTAGTTAGCCATACCCGATCGATGATGTGTCAGAAGAATCTTTTGGGACGCGTGGATATCACCCGGGATGTATAGTTTTGTAGCATGATCAAATTAGATAATGTATAGGGGCTAGATGTCTTCCTTTTGCAGTTGTAGTTACTTTATTTTGGAAGACTGTACCTATATCTTATATTGTCAGCTTGACTTTTATTTTGATGGGTCCATGTATCACTTTTGATTCGACGTGGGGAAGTTAAAAAATTCTTGGGACAGTGCTTTTGTATAGGTGTCTGTCGAGAATACCCCAGGGGTATGAGCTATGTCTGATAGGTCTCACAGCCCGGTGTATTTTGCTGTTTAAATATTGTGGCTTTGTGTTTCACAAACTATTTTCGCTGCTTGTAAATATTTGTTGACTTTTGTCGTTATGTTACGAGTTAAATATTTTATCCAAAAGTATTTCTTCCTTTATTTCTGAAATTCGATTTTTGTTTTGAAAAAAAAAACAGGTTGTTACTTCTCCGTATTCAAATGTTGTAATTCAATTTTAGTGTTAGTTGTATGTAATAACTAAATAACTAACTACTTACTCAATTAGTTAGTTAAGTAGTTAGAAGACAGTTAACATAAACCATGTATAAATACCACAATTCATTCATTTCATAAACAAAGCTTTTTGACGTGCAATGATTAAGCACTTGAGACGATTACGGATTCCTCACAAAGCTTTTTGTTTTTGTTTCTCAATATATGACAACATAGACGAAAACAGAATTAAATCAAAGACAATTAAGGATTAGATGATGAAGAAAGAAAATAATGACAAGGACTACAATGGAGAAAGAAAATGTGAAAATTGAGAAGAAAGACGATGATGTTACTATGAGAAGAGGGAAGTCGGAGGCAAGGACGACAATGATGGAGAAGAGTTAACCTTTTCTTCTAGGTTTCTTTTTCTTTTAATTTTGTTTTGTGTCTAAAATAAAAATAAAAGTTTATTAATGGGGATTATTAAAAGGCGTTTTTATTGTGCTTGCCTATATGAAAAAAAGCACATATTTTTACTATAAACAATCGTTGTAAATAACTAGGCCTTGCTGCAAATTACGGATAGTAAAAATAATGGTCAGCACACCCACCGCGAATAAACAAAAATTGATGTCGTTCGGTCCACTTCCGTAGTATACTCGCATTTGGTAAACAAATTTTCTTGTATTGATCTTAGGTAATCAACTATCCTGTTAAAGGAAATAATTTTTTTCCTTTCTCTGTTCACAGAAGAACTCAAAGCAAAACTCTGAAGCACCGTATTTGAAGTAGCAGGTGGAAAAGAATGCACAAACTTATATCCTAAGTACAAAGTTCTATGCAAGCATCTGACTTTGATTTACAATGTTGACTATGGCCTCCAAGGTTTTACCTCTAAAGATAAGACTCTAAAGTCAATTGCAACACACTCCAATAAGTTGCCTCCGTCAAAGTAAATCAGAGGCAAGCATCTGCCTCTGATTTACAATGTTGACTATGTCTCTACTAAGTTTCCTCTGGCTAGTAATTCAACACCATAAAATGATTGGGTCTGACTCTGAACTTCACACTACTTTTGATTTTAATTTTTAGACTCTACCTCCAACAAAATCAAGTGTCTAACTCTAAGGAAAGTCAATGCCTTTGATAACGCAGCTTGGAAAAGCAAACGTTATTGGAACCAAGTTGGTTTTATAGTTAGAGTTTTGATGATAACAAAAGTATTTTATGAGAACAATATATTTGATTTCAAAGAGTATGAAAGAAGATTCTTGTTTTTGAAGAAAATCAAAAATAAGATTTGATTCAAATTTATAATTGAAGAAAATCTGAAATAAGATTTGATTCAGATTTATAAATCTAAGAAAATCTAAAATAAGATTTGATTCAAATTTATAATTGAAAAAAAATCTAAAATAAGATTTGAATAAGATTTATAATTGTAGAAAACCTAAAGTAAGATTTGATTCAAAATTATAATTGAATAAAATCTAAAATAAGATTTGATTCAGATTTATAATTGAAGAAAAATCTTTGACCAAGTTAAAAAGAATATGTGGTCAAGATTTGAAGATGATTTTATCAAGATTTATCTACAACAAAATTTAAATAGAATCAAATTGAATAATTTACAAACTCAATGTGAACAAAATACAAACAAATTTGATCTAGAAGAATTGCTCATATTGGATTCAAAAATAAAGAATTGGCTAAAGAACATATTATCAAAAAGTTTATTGTTCATAATTATTTTGAATAAGATCATTGTTTACCAAGCTCGGAATTAAGATAAAATTTAGAATTAAACAAGTACTAAATTGAAGCCCGAATTTTAACTATAAATAGACACTCAAGGCTCAAGAAGAAGATCATAAAAAAAAATATCAGAAAATAGTAGAAGAACTCAAACTCAAATTCCAAATTCTTCTTAAAGTTCAAAGAGAGAAACCATTGTTTGAATGAGAATTATTTTTTGAAATTTTTTTCTTAGAGTTTGAAAGTTATTATTATTATTATTATTATTATTATTATTATTATTATTATTATTATTATTATTATTATTATTATTATTATTATTATTATTATTATTTTATTATTTATTATTATTATTATTATTATTATTATTATTATTATTATTATTAGCTTTGTTAGAAGCAAACCCTTAAATTTCCAATATTTTGTCTCCAGGCCGATTGTGATTTAGTTTGTTCTTCAATCTGGGGTTGTTAGGTTGTTTGGAAAATACATGGCTTGTAGTGTCAAAGTGGTTAGTTCCTCAAAAGTATGGGGTTATCAGGCTATTTTGAAAGACTGGCTTGGAGGGTCAGGTGTTTTATGATTCAAGGTATTTGAATTAGTAGATTAAAGCCTTCTGAATGAAGGGACTGGATGTAGTCAAGTTAATGGTAAACAAGGATAAGTCTATGTGTCCAATTATTTGTTCTTGCACTGTTTGTTGCATCTGAACCTGAGTGCTTCTTATCTAAGTAATTCATAAAAAGTAACTAACCGTCACCAAATTAGTAAAAAGTTATCATCTATGTTAAACACAATTTAAACACTCCCTACTCGTGTTTGCACCTTCAATTGACATGAGAGTCTTCTAAATGAGGGGATTTAATGTAGCCAAGTTAATGGTGAACAATGACAATTCTATGTGTCAAATTTTTATGATGTCATTGTTTGCTGCATCTGAATCCGATTGCTTCTTATCTAAGTAATTCATAAAAACCAACCAGTAGAACTCATCAAATTAGTAAAAAGTTACCATCTTTATCAATCACAATTTAACACATCTTTCTCATGTTTGCACCATCAATTGGCATCATGTCTCGGTCTCAAGTATGAACACTTTTTAGTGTTTGAGCAAAGATCTAAGGGTTCAACATGTCTGGATTCAATGAATCAACAGATGAAGAAGTTGAAGTATTTTATGACTTAACTCGATTTGATTTAACTACTACTACAATTGATTTTTAAATAAGAATAAAAAACTGTCTTTAAAACTGAAAACACTTTGGAAAGAAAATGCAAACCTAACTAAAAAAGATAATATTTTTAAAGAATCAAAGAGCTGAATTGAAAATAGAAAATACAACTATGAAAACTGATATTACTGAACTTAAAACAAAAAATGCAACTCTAAAAACTAATATTACTAAACTTAAAATAAAAAATGCAAAGTGTTGTTGGTTTTAAGAAATGCAAAAAGGAAAAGAAAACTTTTCCCTGTTTCACGTTCTCCCTCCATCTTTCTTACATTCTCTCTCTGTTTCAAGAAACAAAAAAAACCAAAGTGTTGTTGGTTTTAAGAAAAACACAAACATAAACCTCAATTTATCTACTAGATCTAAGATTCCATTTGAGAAGTGACAGAAGGAAAGTTGCTCCTTGCCACGCTGCGGTGCTAGTGAGCTAGTTTTCAAAGTGGCGACTCGAGTAGAAATTTTTATCGGAATTAATCGCGGCGCCGTAATCGATTGTTAAAACTACAATGGAGTAAGGGCTCCTTCCAAACTTTTAGTTTGCATTTAGGACATTATTTGTGATTTTGTGGAAAAGAAATTTGATGTATTTGAGGTGTGATTTTGTGAAAAATTAATTTAATGTGATTATATTTAATTTAGTGGAATTTAAATTGGAGGTGTGGTTTGTGGTGATTCAAGTTTGGTGTGATTTATATGTTCATAATTATTATTATGAATTTTTGAGATGTGATTTATTTGTGGATTTTGTAGAAAATGAATTGATGAAATTTGGTGGTTTATGTGTAAAAATATGGAGTTTTGAAATTGGGTGAGTTATGTTTGAATTGTTGAAATTTAATTGAGGTGCTATATATGTGTTGTGGAAATTGAATTGATTGAATTTGGTATGAATTGACGGTAATTAAATTTGATGTGTTTGAGTTACGTAATGAGTTATTTTCAAATAAATGAGTTTGAACTAAAGTTGAAATTTTACGAAAAATTTAGAGTTGTTAAAGTTGTGAAAAAATTCAAATTTTAACTAAATTAAAGAGTTTGAGCAAAAAGATAGATTGAAATTAAAAATGGTTAGAGTTTAAAATATTACTCTTTTAATTACTCTTTGATTGAGTATAAAAAGAAACGAAAAAAGGTTTAGAGTATTTTATTAACTCAAAAATTTCGGTGCTTTAATAGTCGAGTGTGTGTATGTGAAATTTGGACAATATTTGTGTAATTTAGTTTTAAGTAAATAATATAGATTATTTGGTTTTAAAAGTTTAGTGTGTGAGAAAGATTTAATTTTAAGAATTTTGTTGTGTGTGAATTAATTTTATTGTGAACAAATTGTTATAAATATTTATGTTTATGTAGTTAGCTCATTGAGTCTCGAAAATGAATCGAGACCGTTGGCACCGAGTTAGCGGTGGGGAGAACTCTGATATATTAATGTTGTTGTGGTGATTTATGGTTGAAAATTTTGGATATTGAATATGGGTGACTAATGTTTGGAAATTTTGGTGAGTCATGTTTGGTGAAATTGATGTGTTCATAATTAATATTATGAATTTTGAGAAGAAATTTATGTGTGACTTGGTGGAAATGAATTTAATTCAATTTAGGTGTGAATGGAATTTATGTGAGGTTGTGGAAATTTTAATTGGTGTGAATAAATATGTTTGAGTATGCTCTGTGTTGTGTTTGAAAAATCATTAGTGTTAAATGAGTATTAAAAATGGAGAATCTTTTAATAGCTGCATTTACTTAATGATTATGGTGAAAAGAGTTAGAGTATGCTCATGCATTTCATAGTACATGGTGACCGCGATGGGGCCATGGTGATAGTGGTGACCATGATGGGCCACGGGATGATGCCATGTGAATTGTTGGTTCATCTTATCCTTGCGGGGATTGTCGCGTCGTGCTGATCTGTGAGAGATTGCACTCTAGAATATGTTGATCTGTGAGCGATTGCACTCTAGAAAATCGTGCTGGTCTGTGAGAGACTGCACGCTAGTAAATTGTGCTGGTCTGTGAGCGACTGCACTCTTGTATGTCGTGCTGATCTGTGAGAGACTGCACACAAGTAAATCATGCTGATCCGTGAGAGATTGCACCTTGGTAATTAGTACTGGTCTGTGAGAGGCTATACAATTATGATTTACGCCCTTCGATGAGGGTTTTGGTTTGGAATTTTGGAATCATGCATTTTGGCATATACGCATTGCATTAGAGTGTTTGACATGCGAGTTATGTTTGTTATACTATGATGATTGTATATACATATTCGGTTGTTATTGTGATTTGCCGTAATTGCTTTGAGGTGTGAAGTTGGGTTGATTAAGTTTGGATGTAATTATGTGTTCATAATTGATTTAATGAATATTCGAAGTGTTGATTGATTCAGAGCTATTTTAGAACTGAAAATCTGCATTTTCTCTGTTGTATTCGGCTATGACAGTGCAGTTTGTTAAAACTTCATTTTTCAACATTGTTTATGCATTTTTGGACATATGAAAACCCTTTCGAGGAGTATGCTAAGACGAAAGGTTCTTTTGAGCATTTGAAAATATAAGAATTTTTCTATGTGATATTTGTTAATTTCGGTTGGTGACCTTTACAATTATTGTGGAAATCTGGGCTTTGCCCTCAAATGAGAACTAGGATCATCTTATCGGTTAGTACCCTGGAGATGGGAAAGTAGTTAGTCATACCTGACCGAAGCTATGGCAGAAGGATCTTGCGGGCGCGTGGAGATCACTCAGGTTGTATAGCTTTTTGTAGCATGATCAGATTAGAGGGTTGTATAGGGTTTAGCTGTCTTTCTTTTGTGGATGTATTATTTCAATTTGAAAGATTGTACCTATACCTCATATTGTCAGCTTGACTGTTATTTTGATGGGTCCTTGTACCATTTTTGATGGGACATGGGGAAGTTAAACTTCTTGGGGCAGTGTTTTTTGTACAGGTGTCTGCCGAGAATACTCCAAGGATATGAGCTATGTCTGATAGGTCTCATAGCCCCCGGTGTATTTTGTCGTATAAATACTTCGGGTGTGTATTTCAAAAAATATTTCCGCTGCTTGTAAATATTGTTGGCTTTTGTCGTTATGTTACGACTAAAATATTTATCCAAAAGTATTTCCTTCTTTACTCCTTCGTTTTTATGAATTTGTTTTGTAAAATAAAAAAATACACTCGTGCTGTTAAAAATCGGGGTGTTACACTTGTCCGCATGGTCACTAAACAACAATGGACTGACATATTCCCTAAACCACTACTAGTGGATAAGTTTGACTTCATCGATAGAAACCTAGACCTTACCTTTATACCTGACTGATGTTGTGATAACTTCAAAGTAGTTTAGATTTACATTTTTTATTTTATTTTCATGTAATATATCCATTCATGTTATTCAAAAATAAAAAATGAAACTAAAGTTGTTATAAAAAAATATTTGATAAAGGGGAGAAATATATTTGATAAAGTGAGGAGAAAATAATACTTAGACTTTGGAGAGTGTAACACTCCGATTTTTAACAGCGCGAGTGTATTTTTTTAAAAAAAAACAGCCCATTTTTTTTTGTACAACAAACAGAAATCCAATTTCTTAAATAAAGGAAGAAATACATGTGGATAAAATATTAAAGTCATAACATAACCACAAAGTGAACAAATATTTACAAGCAGCAGAAATAGTTTTTGAAATAAAAATCAAAAGTATTTAAACATCAAAATACACCGGGGCTATGAGGCCTATCAGACATAGCTCATCCCCCTAGGGTATTCTCGGCAAACACCTGTATAAAAGCACTTCTCCAAGAATTTTAACTCCCCCACGTCACATCAAAAAGTGGTACATGTACACATCAAAATAATAGTCTAGCTAACAATATGAGGTATAGGTACAATCTTCCAAATTGAAATAAATACATCCACAAAAGAAAGACATATATCCCCTATACAACCATCTAATCTGATCATGCTTCAAAAAAAACTATACAACCCAGGTGAAGTTCACTCGCCCCACAAGATCCTTCTAACACAACTCCGATTAGGTATGTCTAACTACGTGTCCATCTCTAGCGTACTACCCGGTAGGACGATCCTGGTTGTCATCTGAGGGCAAATCCTAGATTTCCATAATAATTATAAAGGTCACCAACCGAAATTAACAAATATCACTTAGCATTTAAATTTTAAATTCACAAAATAACCTTTCATCTTAGCATAAACAAGTTGAAAAGGGTTTTCATATGTCAAACATGCATAAACAAGTTGAAAAATGAAGTTTTTTAACAAAACTGCAATGTCGTAATCGAATACAGTGATATTTTGCATGTCAGTAACAAAATCAGCACATATGTATTCGAGTACAGCATTCTTGTAGTCGAATACAGTGTTGTTTCAGAAGTCAGTAGCCAAATCAGGACATCTGTATTCGAATGCACATCAGAAAAAAATGCAGAAATCAGCTTCTAAATGGTTTTGCAATCAATCCAAACTTACACACAAATCCAAACAATCACACTTACAAATTAGGCACAATCACAACCACAACTGGCATACATATACAATCATCACAGTATATCAAACAAGACTCGCGTGCCAAGCACCCTAATGCAATGCGTATATGCCCAAAATGCATGAATTCCAGAATTCCAATCAAAACCTTCTCGAAGGGGGCGTAAATCATAATTGTATCCCCAATCAAATGCCTTATACTAATTATCAAGGTGCCACCCATCACAAGCCCGCACGATTTACTAAAGTGTCACATATCACATGCCTTACACTGTTTTCTAGAGTGCAATCTCTCACATATCAGCACAACGCGATAATCCCTGCAAGGATAAGATGAACCATGGTACCATTGCGGCACCATGTATTATGAAATGCATGAGCATACTTTGACTCTTTTTCACAACAATCATCGCAGCACCATTTACTATGAAATGCATGAGCATACTCTAACTCTTTCCTTCGTTTTCGAATCCGAGAAGAAGAATGAAGCTGAGAAATCCTTGCTTTCTCATCCACCAAGACTTGCGTTCCTTTTCTTGAAGCAAAATGAAGCAAACGAAAATGAGGGAGAAGGAAGAAGAAGGAATAGTCGCGAGGCGGGAGAGGAAGAAAAGTTACGTGATTTTCCTTTCCTTTTCTTTCGTCAATTTGTTTTCTTTTTCTTTTCTTTCCTTTTTCCTTTCCAACACACACACACACACAGATATATATATATATATATATATATATATATATTATATATATATATTATTATATATATATATATATATATATATATATCACTTATAACCAACCAATATCTAATATCTAGATATTTTAGATATTTGTAAAATCATCATTTCCACATCACCTCCCATCACTTCTCAAACCATTTTGATAAAAATACCTACTCTCGTCGCCACTCAATTGATAGATAAAATTTTCAACAACCCGAGATATTTTTTACAAAACTGCCCGATATTAAATTCTTCGTAACATAAATAAATTATTCTTCGATAAAAGATTCACCGTAATTAATCTAATTTATTTATCGACGAATAATTTAATTGGGCATCAAAGATATTTTTGGGCGTTAAACTCACAAAATATCAATAACTTGGCCTAAAAAGCCTCAGAGTTCAATACAAAAATACACCAAAATACATTTATTAGAATTTAAAACTATGGGTCTTACGTTACTACCCCCCTAAAAATTAGTTTCGTCCTCGAAACTACGCATTGATAAACAACTCAAGGTGTTGTTCTCGCATCTTGCTCTCCAGCTCCCAAGTCGCATCTCCAGTAATTGGGTTCCAAATCACCTTGACCAACGCAACATCCTTGTTCCTCAACCGCTTAATCTTCCTGTCATCAATTCTTACAGGTAATACTTCAAATGACAAGTTATCTTTCAATTGAATTGTGTTTGGTTCGATTACATGAGACAAATCTGAAAGGTATTTTCTCAATTGCGACACATGAAAAGCATCGTGAATATTGGACATTATCGGAGGCAATGCAATCCGATAAGCAACAGGTCCAATTCGTGGAGAAATCTGATATTGTCGAATGAATTTCGGAATCAATTTCTTTGATTTCAAGGTTCTACCAACTGCAGTCGTAGGCGTGACCCTCAGAAACACATGGTCACCTTGTTCGAATTCTAGAAGTCTGCGACGCTTGTCTGCATAACTCTACTGATGATCTTGTAAAATCCTCATTTTCTCTTTTATCTTCTTGACCTTGTTTGTAGTCTGTTGTACCATCTTCGGTCCTACAATCATACTTTCACCGTCCTTGTACCAACACAAAGGTCTTTGACACTTGCGCTCATATAAAGCCTCATATGGTGCCATTCCAATACTTGTGTGGAAACTATTGTTGTAGGTAAACTCAACCAACGAAAGTACATCATCCCAACTTCCTCTATCATTAAATACACATGCTCTCAATAGATCTTCCATGGACTGATTTGTCCTCTCAGTCTGTCCGTCCATTTGTGGATGGTACGCTGAACTGAATCTTAGTTTCGTTCCCAACGCTTCATGCAATGCTCCCCAAAAGTGCAATGTGAACTTTAGGTCACAGTCAGATACGATACTCGACGGTACTCCATGTAATCTCACAATCTCAGCAATGTAGATCTCAGTTAGCTTATCTACCTTATATGCGGTCTTTACTGGTAAAAAGTGTGCGGATTTAGTTAATCAATCCACTATCACCCAAATAGAATCAATATTTTTCCTTATTTTCGGCAATCTAGTTATAAAATCCATGGAAATGTTGTCCCACTTCCATTCAGGTATATCTAAAGGTGGCAACATTCCAACAGGTCGTTGATACATACTCCGCTACATGTCTCTTCATTCCTGACCACCAACAATTCTTCCTCAAATCCTGATACATCTTTGTTGCTCCAGGATGAATACTCAATTTACTCTTATGAGCCTCTTCTAAAATTGTCTTCCTCATATTTTTAATTTCTGGTAAACAAGTCCTACCATTACATCTCAAAATATGATCTGATCCAATCTTAAACTCAATTGTCTTCCCTTGCACTATTAAGTTCCTCTTCTCTTGAATTAAGACGTTATCTTGAGAATTCTCAATGTCTTCAAGTAGTCCACTCGAAATCTTAATCATTATGTATTTCAAAATTCCTGGTGCAAACTATATGTTCAAGTGTAGGTCTCTAAAAGCTTCCCACAACTCTTGTTGTCTAGCCATCACTGTTGAAGACATCGATACACTTCTTCTACTCAACGCATCAGCCACTACATTGGCCTTTCCAGGGTGGTATTGCAGTGTGAAATTAAAATCCATGAGAGTCTCCATCCATCGTCTTTGACGTATGTTCAATTCATTCTCATCAAACAAATATTTCAAACTTTTATGGTCACTGAACACTGTGAACGTGCATCCATATAAATAAGGCCTCCAGATCTTCAATGCAAAAACTACAGCAGCAAGCTCCAAGTCATGAGTAGGATAGTTTCATTCATGAATCTTCAATTGTCTTGAGGCGTAAGCTACAGCTTTCTTATGTTGCATCAGAGTCACGTCCCAACCCTTGAAGAGACGCATCACAGTAAACTTCATATGGTTCTTCTGATTGCGGTAATACCATTACTGGTGAGGTTGTCAACTTTTTCTTTAGTAATTGAAAATTTTCCTCACATTTCTTCATCTATGCAAACGTTGATCCTTTCTAGTAAGTTGCGTCAAAGGAGCTACAATCTTAGCAAAACCTTCAATAAACTTCATGTAGTACCCTGTCAGTCCTACGAAACTTCGTATGTTAGTGATAGTTTGAGGCTGTTTCCAAGCAAGAACTGTCTCAATCTTTGCTGGATCCACAACGATTCCTTCCTTGGTTATCATATGTCTTAAGAAATTCACTTCTTCTAGCCAAAACTTATACTTCGATAGATTGGCATACAATTGCTTCTCGCGTAAAATTTCAAGAACTTGGCGCAAATGTTCTCCATGTTCTTACTTAGTCCTTGAATAAATTAATATATCATCAATGAACACTACAACTAATTTATCTAGGAATGGACTAAAGATTCTGTTCATGTAGTCCATAAAAATTGTTGGTGCATTGGTAACTCTGAACGGCATAACAAGATAACCTTCTCATCTGAGGCAAAGCCCAGATTTCCACAATAATTGTAAAGGTCACCAACCAAAATTAACAAATATCACTTAGCATTTAAATTTTAAATGCACAAAATAACCTTTCATCTTAGCATACTCCTTGAAAGGGTTTTCATATGTCAAACATGCATAAACAAGTTGAAAATGAAGTTTTTAAAAAAACTGCATTGTCGTATTCGAATACAGCATTCTTGTAGTCAAATACAGTGCTGTTTCAGAAGTCAGTAGCCAAATCAGGACATCTGCATTCGAATACAACCTTCTTATATTCGAATACACATTAGAGAAATGCAGAAATCAGCTTTTAAATGGTTTCGCAATCAATCCACACTTACACACAAATCCAAACAATCACACTTACAAATTAGGGCACAATCACATCCACAACTGAGCATACATTTACAATCATAAGAGTATATCAAACATGAATCGTGTGCCAAGCACCCTAATGCAATGCGTATATGCCTAAAATGCATGAATTCCAGAGTTCCAATCAAAACCCTCCTCGAAGGGGCGTAAATCATAATTGTATCGCCTATCATAGGCCTTATACAAATTATCACGGTGCCACCCATCACAGGCCCGCACGATTTTCTAAAATGTCGCCTATCACATGCCTTACACTGTTTTTTAGACTGCAATCGCTCACAGATCATCACATTCTAGAGTGCAATCACTCACAGATCAGCACGACGCGATAATCGCCGCAAGGATAAGATGAACCAACAAATCACGTGGCCCATCACGGTCACCACTATCACCATGGTACCATCGCGATCACCATGTACTATGAAATGCATGAGCATACTCTGACTCTTTTCACAACAATCATTAAGTAAATGTAGATATTAAAAGATTCCCTATTTTTAATACTCATTTAACACTAATGATTTTCAAATTCACACAGAGCATACTCAAACATTTATTTTCCACAACCACACATCAAATTTAATCCACAATTCACATTAAATTCGATCAATTCAAATTCCACAAAAACCACACCAAGCTCAATCATCATCAATTGCCTTGAGGCGTAAGCTATAGCTTTCTTATGTTGCATCAGAATCACGTCCCAACCCTTGGTGAGACACATCACAGTAAACTTCATATGGTTCTTTCTGATTGCGGTAATACCATTACTGGTGAGGTTGTCAACTTTTTATTTAGTAACTGAAAATTTTCCTCACACTTCTCCGTCTATGCAAACGGTTGATCCTTTCTAGTAAGTTGCGTCAAAGGAGCTACAATCTTAGCAAAACCTTCAATAAACTTCATGTAGTACCCTGCCAGTCCTACGAAACTTCGTATGTCAGTGATAGTTTGAGGCTGTTTCCAAGCAAGAACTATCTTAATCTTTGCCAGATCCACATCGATTCCTTCCTTGGTTATCATATGTCTTAAGAAATTCACTTCTTCTAGCCAAAACTTACACTTCGATAGATTGGCATACAATTGCTTCTCGCGTAAAATTTCAAGAACTTGGCGCAAATGTTCTCCATGTTCTTACTTAGTCCTTGAATAAATTAATATATCATCAATGAACACTACAACTAATTTATCTAGGAATGGACTAAAGATTTTGTTCATGTAGTCCATAAAAATTGCTGGTGCATTGGTAACTCCGTACGGCATAACAAGATAACCTTCTCATCTGAGGCAAAGCCTAGATTTCCACAATAATTGTAAAGGTCACCAATTAAAATTAACAAATATCACTTAGCATTAAAATTTTAAATGCACAAAATAACCTTTCATCATAGCATACTCCTTGAAAGGGTTTTCATATGTCAAACATGCATAAACAAGTTGAAAAATGAAGAGTTTTCTAGAGTGCAATCACTCACAGATCAGCACGACACAATAATCCCTGCAAGGATAAGATGAACCAACAAATCACATGGCATCATCTCGTGGCCCATCACGGTCACTGTAAGACCCATAATTTTAAAGTACCATTTATGTATTTTTGGTGTATTTTGGATTTTGGCTCGGAGGCTTTTAAGCCAAAGTTGATAATATTTTGGGAGTTTTATAATCAAAAAGATATTTTGATGCCAATTAAAATTTCTCGTCGATAAATAAATTGAAATTAACTGCGGTGAATCCTTTACGGATAATTTAATGCGTTTCGGGTGAAACGGTAATTTAACAAATATCTAGATATTTTGAGATAATTGTTAAGTTATATTTATTATCTATATATGTTTGTTTGGAGGGAAAAAGAAAAGAAAACTAGAAGGAAGGAAAAGGAAAAGAAATAGTATAAAAGGAAGGAAGGAAAAAGGAAGAAAGGAAAAACAAAGGATAGAAAAAGAAAGGAAAGAAAATCGCCATTTCCATCGTCTTCTTCCTCTGACCCGCGGCCAAATTCCCTCCTTTCTCCCGTTTTCATTTTCGTCGCTTTCTTTTCTTCAAAACTAGTAACCCAAGGTTGGGTGAGAGTTAGAACAAGGATTTCGCAACTCCACTCTTCCTCTTTGATTCGAAAACGAAGAAAAACGGTATTTGAGATCCAAACACAAACCCCTCCGTTTCTTCTAGATCCAAGCTTCTTTTTTCGCGAAGAGTTAGAAGGGAAAGTTGCTCACTACCACGCCACGGTGCTAGGGGACCAATTTGGAGGCGAGGTTGCGAGCAAATATTTTACCGGTTTTACTCGCGGTACCGGAAACCCACGTTAAAGCTAACGTTAAGGTAAGGGCTCCTTCCAAACTTCTAGTTGCATTAGGGACTTATCTGTGGTTGTGTGGGAAGGAATTTGTTAGGGTTTAATGTATCGATTTGGGGAAAAACGAAACTAATGCGTTATGGGTAAAACCTTAGAGTTAGGTTTTGTTTATATTGATAACTGTTTCGTGGTAAATGAATTTGAAGTCATTGTGTATGAGTATGAGTAAATGAAATTTGATGTATCTGGGTGTTATGTTGCGTTGATTTGTGTTCGTCGTATTTGGCGTGTTCATACTTGATGTTTGTTAATTGGTGTGGTTGTTGTGAATTATGGTTTGAATGTGAGAGTATGTTTGAGTTTGTTTCCGTGGAATTTGAAACCATTAGAGTTAAACGAGTATTAAAATGGGGAATCTTTTAATACCTCGGTTTACTTAATGTGCGTTTGAGGAAAATGTTTAAGTTAACTGGGCGTTGAGAATGGGGAATCTCTTAATGTCTCGGTTACTTAACTATCGTTTTTGAAAATCGTTTCAGTAAATGAGTATTAAGAATGGGGAATCTCTTAATGACTCGTTTACTGAATGTTTTGTGTGAAAATCGTTTAAGTCAAAAGTATATTAAAAATGGGGAATCTCTTAATATGTCTGTTTGCTTAACGTTTTGTTTTGAAAATCATTAAGATAAATCGGTATTAAGAACGGGGAATCTCTTAATGACTTATTTATTTAATGTTGTTTTGAAAATCGTTTAAGTTAACGGGGCGTTAAGAATGGGGAATCTCTTAATGTCTTGGTTACTTAATGTTAGCTGTGAAAGTCGTTTAAGTTAAATGGGTATTAAAAATGGGGAATCTTTTAATATCCGCATTTGCTTAACGATTGTTGTGGATGGAGTCTGTGTATGCTCATGCATTTCATTTTGGTAAATTGTGTTGAGCCGTGATAGGTGACACCTTGGTAAACAGTACTGGTCTGTGATAGGCGGTACGTTTACGATTCACGCTTTTTCTTTTAGTAAATCGTGTTGACCCGTGATAGGTGACACCTCGGTAAACTGTACTGACCCGTGATAGGTGGTACGTTTATGATTTACGCATTTTAGTAAATCGTGCTGACCCGTGATAGGTGGCACCTTGGTAATTGGTACTTTGGCCTGCGATAAGCGGTACAATTATGATTTACGGCCCTTCGAGGAGGGTTTTGGTTTGGAATTCCGAGTCCATGCATTTTGGCATATACGCATTGCATTAGGGTGCTTGGCACACGAGTCGTGGTTGATTTGAGTTTTATGATTGAGTGATTTGAATTTGAGTCGTTGTGGTAATTGCGTTGAAAATGCTAAGTGTTATGTGTTGATTATTGGTTGTAAGTATGATGGTTATCGAGATCCCAATTGCCGTGGTAATCGCGTAGGAATTGCTAAGTGTTAGGTTGTGAACTTGATTAGGAATGACTTGAGTTAATGCATGAATTTTTGGAAAAACGATCAGGGAAATCGATTTCCCAATCGATTGGATAGTAAACAGGGACTTGGCCAAATGGACAAAATCAATTTGCCAATCGATTTTGTAATCAGTTTTCGAAAATCATTTATGAAATCGATTGCCCAATCGATTGGGCCTAAGTCAGGGACTCATCCATATTCGACCAAATCGATTTGGAAATCGATTGGCCCTTAAGTCAGGACGGTCCTACCGGTTCGTACCCTACGGACGGGAATGGAGATGGGAACGCGTGACTGCAGTTACGTTAGGAGGATCTCACGGGGCGCGTGGAGATACTCAGGTGTATAGCTTTTTGGTAGGATGATCAGATTAGGATGATGTATAGGGACTAGGTGTCCTTCTTTTTGGATTGGAGTATTTTTAGTTTGGAAAACTGTACTTATACTAATATTGTCAGTTTGACTTTTTACTTGAATGGGTTCCATGTACCATTTGTTGTTGTGTAAATGTTTTGGATTTATAATTGGAGAAACTTTTCCGCTGCTTGTAAATTATAATGACTCAATTATTTATCCAAAGGCATTTCCTGATTTAATTCTCTGTTTTATTTTAATTCCTTTTGAAAAAAAAAAATATACCCTCGCTTTGAAAAACGGGGTGTTACAGTCACCACCATCACCATGGTACCATCGCGATCACCATGTACTATGAAATGCATGAGCATACTCTGACTCTTTTAACAACAATCATTAAGTAAATGTAGATATTAAAAGATTCCCAATTTTTAATACTCATTTAACAGTAATGATTTTCAAATTCACACAGAGCATACTCAAACATTTATTTTCCACCACCACACATCAAATTTAATCCACAATTCACATTAAATTCGATCAATTCAAATTCCACAAAAACGACACCAAGCTCAATCATCAATCACCCAAATGTTTCGACAACTTTCAAACATTTATCACTCCAAACATTTATCACTCCATAACTAAATTATGTTTCTTCCTTGAAGAAGAAACATAATTTAGTTATGGATTGTCGAACTTTTTCAGGTAAAATGGAACATATACCTATTGGTAGCAAATGTTCCATTAGAACATGACAATCATGGGTCTTGAAACCTTTTAACTTGAGGTCTTTCGTACAAACTATGTTGGTTGGTACGACCTCAAAATAATCGGAATGTATCAGTTCTTTAAGAAATTAAATCAATTTCATACACACAGCGGAATTAAATTGCGGCATACAAGATTAGCAATTGCAAGTAGATTGATAAGAGATTAACCAAGATGCATGCAAGTCAAATTATCAGTTTAAACAATATTACCTAACACGGAATATGTTTAACATGCATCTAATATTAATCACTCATACAAATATTGCAAGATAGAAGATTAAAGGAGTTGAGGGTTAGAGAAGATTGCACCAAGAATTTATACTGGTTCAGTTGTCAACTTGACAACCTACATCCAGTCCTGAAAATCCAATCGGATTTCAGATTTTCTTCTCCAATAGAATGAATCAATTACAGATTGTCCAGTTTCATCCCCGAAACCTATCTATCTTAATGATCTCTTTCCTATTGATCACCCTCTGATCCTTGTAGATACTCAGCAATCTAACACAGAATCAAAGTACGACTCTTTCTTGTTGAGCACTCTCACCCAAGAAAGTAGCAACCAGTTTCAAGCTGGCTTTTCTCGCTTTCGTTTCTTTTCAAAGTATTATTACAAACTGAATGAAGGAAGAACAAAAAGAAGTTTTCAATCTTGGTCAATGTGACTTCTCACGATTCTGGATATTCAAGGATTGTTCATGATAACCTTGTCTTTCAAGATCACATTTCCAGCTCTCTTATTGATTGTTGATAATCTCTTTGGCTGTGATCTGAAAAAGCAATCTCAGTGTGTTAACCAAGTGTTATTGAGAATTCTTTTGTATATCAAGAATATTCAAAGTGTTTATCAGATTGATATTGAAAGAATGATTGAAGACAGTTTATATAGTTTCTGAAAAACATCTTAATCAATTGATTTGCCAATCGATTTCTTAAAGTAATAAAACCGGTCTTATCGATTTGCCAATCGATTATCGCGTGTCTTGTTTTTCTTGAATCTTGAAACTACATAAGCCAATCGATTTACCAATCGATTCTTTAAACAACATTTTTCAGTGATTATGTTAAGACTTATATGCATCGATTTCATAATCGATTGCAGGTGTTATGTTCAAAGTAAAAAATCACACCAATAGATTTCGTAATCGATTTATTAAGTTTTCATAATCGATTAACAAATACTCAGAATCGATTGGCCAGAAGCTCAGAGTTCACTGTGATTTCAAAAGTTCTTTCAATCGATTTGCCAATCGATTGTGTTTAAGTTAGTGACTCAGCTATTTTGATGTTAATCGACGTGCCAATCGATTTGTATGTATTTTCCTGAAAAGTTCTTACCTGGCGTTTAGTTCAATCGATTTCCCAATCGATTGCAACCAAACTTAACTTGATTGAAATTTTACACAATAGATTGTCCAATCGATTGTGTTTGTCACAGGGAAAGTTGTTTTGCAAATAGTATTTAAGAAATCGATTTGCCAATCGATTACCCTTAAAACTGGGGTGTCACTGTGACTTGTACAATCGATTTCCCAATCGATTTATTTCAATCAGGTTTACTTTGTGGAATGTATAATCGATTTGTCAATCGATTAGCCTGTAAAACAGGGTGCTACTGACTTGTGCAGTTTTCATTTCTAATTTAGTCAGTCGATTGCCCAATCGATTATACCATCACAAACAGTTGTGTTTCCTTACACCCTTGTTATGAAATCGATTTCCCAATCGATTTACTCAGTCAAAAATCAACTTTTGTTGATTTCTTGTGTTCCAAGCAATATGTTCCAAGTGTGTAGGATTGGATTGTTGTTCCTGAAATCTTGCTCAATTCAAATATTAGATTTATCATATGATGTATGAACATTGTATGTTTGTTAATTATGTCAAATTAGGATTCAAAGGACTAAAGTCCAACAATCTCTCCCTTTTTGGCATAATTGACAATTCATACAATTTTAACTTGAGCATTTCAAAAAACAAGAAGCATAAGAGTATTATTACATTATTAAGTATCAGAGCAAAATCATCAGATTGTAAAAAAAACAATGCAACTATCAAGTTATAATTTTTCTCCCCCTTTGTCAGCTAAGGCAAAAAGGCAGAAAACAATTTCTCCCCCTATGTTAAAGAACATAAGCATTGGGTTTGAAATCATATAACATAGTGTATTAGAGCAATGAAATTCATGTGTATCAAGTCAAAAACAATCATAGCAGTTAATGAGCATATCAGATGATTAAGCTAAATGAAATAAAAGTTTTAAATTCATCATAGATCAAATGATTACAACAAGTCAGAGCAAAACAGCATAGATCCTAAGGCTCCTAATCTCCTAGTCTAGGCTGGTCCTCACTATCATCTATGGGAGAGGTTGAGACCGCTGTATTAACCTCAGCTGGTGTCTCCTCAACGTGAGTCTCAGGGTTATTTAGGGGATCCGGGTTAGGTTCTTCTGCTGCTTGTCGACCAATATCTGCGATGTCTTCAAACGACAGCTTGATGCCTAAGTGTGCTTGAATCGCATCCACATCCTGAACAACCGAGTTCAAGGATGCTTGCAGAGTCCTTAAACTTGCTTCCAATCTGGACTGTGATTCTAGCACTTTGGCATTGTGTGCCATTTGAGCTTCAATGAATTCCACTATTTTGCCAACAAAATCAGGAGTGGCTGGTGCAGTGACAGGTTGAGGCTGAGGTTGTGGCTGAGGCTGTGCTGGTTCAACAGCAGCTTGAGGTCTTATCCATATTCCGTGTAACCGTTTCAATTGCATTTGATTCACAATTGATTCTCCAAACACCATAGTGGTTTTTGCAGATTCCTCATTACCAAATGGAACCTTGAAATGTTTGAGAATTTTTGTGATCAGCTGTGGATAAGGCAACATTAGCTTGCTTTGAGAAGCTTCCAACATGTGCCTTAGCACAATCCAACTCCAACTCATCCTTAGCTCTTTAGATAAGCCCCATAACAGTATTATGTCCAACTTCTGGACTACTGCATGTTTCCTGATCTTGGTACCAGCATACGAGTAAGTGTATACATCAACATCCTATGTTGTACCTTCATTTGACCAATGGGCAATGAAATAGATTCAACGAACCCATCGATCATCAGGTCTTTTACTGTTGTATGCCTATCAAGAGTCTCTTCCCAACCTTCATCAGCCGTGTCAGCTTCTGAGCTGCCATCGATAGACTTGCCGTAAAATGGCAATCCTGACAAGGTAGAGAATTCATCAAAGGACATAGCAATCCTTTTTCCTTTAACTAGAGCAGTAAACCCTTCTTCAGTCAACTTGAAAGTAGAGTAAAATTCCCTTATCAGCCTTGGGTAGCTATCAAGTGTAGATGAAAGAAAACTCTCAAGTCCATGAAATCTGAGATGATTCTGAAACGTGAAATCAACAACATCAAAGTATGCAAAATCCATAGTTCTTGCCTCATGAATTTTCCTCTTTGCAAAGTCTGTTGATAGAGAGGGTTGTGCCTCCTTTTCCTTTGGTGCTGGGACCTTCTTGGGAGGTGGTGAAGAATTAGGTTTCTTCTTCCTCTTTTGAGATATTTCTTTCATGGCATCAGCCATGAGCTTCTCTGTTGGGGGTTTCTTACGTTTCTTAATCTTCTCTTGGATTGGTGCAGGAGCCTTGCCCTTATCTTTGGCAAGAATTTTGTGAGTGGGTATTGGTACTCTCTTTGTTAAAGTTGGTGGGGGTGAAGGTGTTTCACTTGTAGAAGAAGATGAGGGTGATGGAGTACGAGCTTGAGTCTGTTTCACACGTGCCATATCAATAACTTGATGTAGATTCAATGTAGGTAGAAAGTAGAATGAAGATACTAACAGATGCAGAGACAGAAGAATGAAGCAGACAAGAGAAATCAGTGAAAATCTGGAAAATACAATGCAGAAATCGATTTAGAACTGTTCCTATTTATACTCTTAACCTTGTAAATCGATTTCCCAATCGATTAGGTTACCGTTGCTGGGAATCCTCAATCGATTCAGTAATGATGATGTTCAACGGCTAGAAAAAAAGAGTAACGGTCATATTTCAAATCGATGTTCAAATCGAGTTCCAGTTTTACTTAATCGATGTCCAAATCGATTGTCTTAAGGTTGAATACTGAACTAATCGATTTCCAAATCGATGCTCGTGAAGGTTTAAAAAAAATTTCTGAACTTAAAGTAATCGATTCCCAAATCGATTTTATAAACCATTTACCATGCTGGTAATCGATTTCCAAATCGATTTAACTGGAAAACATTACTGAAAAATACCAGAATCAACAAAAATCATACTTCACTAGGATCAATGATCCCTAGTTTCATCCTTATATGCAAAAAACTTTCTCTTGGCAATGTTTTTGTGAAGATATCAGCTAACTGTTCCGTAGTATTAACATACTCAAGTTTGATAATTCCATTCTGAAAGTGGTCTCTTATGAAGTGATGTCTTACCTCAATGTGTTTGGTCCTGGAGTGCATTACTGGATTCTTGGTTATACTGATTGAACTTGTGTTATCACACATGATCGGTATTGTTCCCAAATCGACACTAAAGTCCAATAAATGTTGTTTCATCCATAGAATTTGAGCACAACAGCTCCCAACTGCTATATATTCAACTTCAGCAGTAGACAATGCAATGCATGTTTGCTTTTTACTGAACCAAGACACTAGAGAATTTCCAAGCAGATGACAAGTTCCTGAGGTACTTTTCCTGTCGAGTTTACAACCGGCAAAGTCTGAATCTGAGTAACCAATCAATGTACATGTTGATCCTTTTGGATACCACAATCCAAGACTTTTAGTTCCTACCAAGTATCTGAAGATTCTCTTAACTGCACTGAAGTGAGATTCCTTCGGATTTGATTGATACCTTGCACACATACAAACACTGAACATGATGTCTGGTCGGCTTGTTGTAAGGTAGAGCAGAGATCCAATCATACCACGAAATCTAGTAACATCTACAGGTTTACCTTTCTCATCTCGGTCTAAGAAATTTCCTTGACTCATGGGTGTATCAATGGACTTAAGATTTTCAAAGTTAAATTTCTTTATCAAATCAGAACAATATTTAGATTGACTAATGAAAATGCCTTGCTTGCTTTGGTTAATTTGAAATCCAAGAAATATGACAGTTCACCCATCATTGACATTTCAAATTTACCTTTCATCAAATTTTCAAATTCATTGCACAGTTTATTATTTGCAGATCCAAATATTATGTCATCAACATATACTTGGACAAGCAAGATATCATTTCCAGTAGTTTTTGTGAAAGGGTGCCTTGTCAACATTTCCTCTTGAAAAGTTTTGTTGAATTAGGAAATTGCTGAGCTTCTCATACCAAGCTCTTGGAGCTTGTTTTAAACCCATAGAGGGCCTTTGAGAGTTTATACACATGATTAGGAAAATCAGGATTTTCAAAACCAGGTGTTTGGCTAACAAAGACTTCCTCTGGAAGGTCACCATTGAGAAAGGCACTTTTCACATCCATTTGATAAAGATTAAAGTCCATTATATAAGCATAAGCCAATAAAATTCTTATGGCTTCTAGTCTAGCTACTGGGGCATAGGTTTCATCAAAATCTATTCCCTCCTCTTGACTATAACCCTTTGCTACTAATCTGGCTTTGTTCCTTGTTATCACACCATTCTCATCCAACTTGTTTCTGAACACCCATCTGGTTCCTATGACATGCTTACCCTCTGGCCTATGTACTAAACTCCACACCTTGTTTTCTCTCAAACTGGTTTAACTCCTCTTGCATAGCAAGTATCCACTCACTATCTAGCAGGGCTTCCTTAATGTTTTTAGGTTCAATCTGAGATACAAAGGCTGTAAAGTTACAAAAGTGACTAAGGCTTCTCCTAGTTGCAACACCTTTAGAGATATCGCCTATAATGTTGTCTAAAGGGTGGTTTCTGTTGAACTTCCATTCCTTAGGCAACTCACAGGTTTCTATAGGTTCTACAAGGTCTGATCTAGTTGGAGGGTCAGCTATAGGTTGTTCTAGTGGTTCAGATTCTACAACTTCGTCCAAAATGTCAACAACCTTAGAAGGAGTTTTGTTCAAGTTTTCTGTAAAAGATTCATCAAACTTTACATGAACTGACTCTTCTATGGTCTTTGTTATTTTCTTGTAGATTCTATAGGCCTTACTAGTTTGGGAATATCCTAAAAAGATACCTTCATCTGCCTTAGGGTCAAACTTTCCTAGGTGTTCTTTGCCATTGTTCAACATAAAGCACTTACAACCAAAGATTCTAAAGTAGGACAGGTTTGGTTTTCTACCTTGTAAAGCTCATAGGGTGTTTTCCTAAGCAGAGGCCTAATGAGAACTCTATTTACAACATGAGTGGCTGTACTAATTGCATCTGCCCCAAATTACTTAGGTAGGTTGGAGTCCTTAAGCATGGTCCTAGCTAACTCTTCTAGGGATCTATTTTTCCTCTCCACTACCCCATTCTGCTGTGGTGTCCTAGGGGCAGAATATATGTGGTTGATTCCATGTAATTCACAATAATTTTGAAAAAGATCATTTTGGAATTCACCTCCATGATCACTTTTTATTGAAACAATTTTCAAATCATTCTCATTTTGAACCAAAGCAGCAAACTTTTTTAAAATCTGAGAATGTATCACTTTTATGAGCCAAAAAGTAAGTCCATGTGAATCTAGAATAATCATCAACCAGCACATATCCATACAGGTTTCCACCTAAACTCTTAACTTGGGCAAAACTCTATTTGTTCTAACCAAGTCTATAGAGGGAAATGGAGTCTTAGCCAGTTTACTCTTCTCACATGCATCACACAGTCTATCTTTAGAGAACTTCCTATTTGGTAGACCTAAGACTAACTGTTTGCTGACAAGTTTATTCAAATGATTTATGTGTATGTCAGCAATTCTTTTTATGCCAAAGCCATGTTTCATCTGAGTTGGATAACAAGCAGCATATTGCACTTGGTACAGAATTGAAATCCAACATGTAAATGTTGTTAATTCTGTCCCCAACTAGCTTTATGTGTTTTTCATCTTTATGCTCAATAATGCAAGATTGTGATGAAAACTTACTTGAAAACCTTTGTCACAAAGCTGGCTTATACTCAGTAAGTTGTGTTTTAATCCTTCAACATATAACACATTTTTGATTACTGCAGTTGATTCATTGCCTACATCACCAATTCCAATGATCTTTCTCTGTTGTTATCACCATATTTGACAAAGCCTCCTTCCTTTAATGTTAAGGTCAGGAATTTGGATTTGTCACCAGTCATGTGCTTTGAGCATCCGCTATCTAGATACCATGAATGTTTCGTGGATGTCAAGCACACCTGCAATACAAAATCAGAATTTTGTTTTAGGTCCCCAATTTAAATTGGGTCCTGGATGGTTAGTGTCAAACACAGATTTCTTTGCTATCCAAACTTGCTTCCATCCTTTATTGGCTAATTTTTTAAATTTGCAATTTGACACAAAATGTCCCTTTCTGCAACAAAAATGACATTTGCCATCAAAGGATGAATGTTTGTTTGGCTTAGTAAAGATGTCATACATACTCTTAGCAATAGCAGATTTTTTGACCATGTTTGACATTTCTGGTTTGCATATAACCAATACCATATCTGTTTTTTATTTCTTTTAACGTGCATATTTGGTGTATATCCTAAACCATATTTTTCATGACATGTCTTTGATTGCTAAGTATGACATTCAGTTTATCTTTACTATTAGCAAAACTTCAATAAATCAGATTTTAATGATGCAACAGTATCTTCAAGTTCAATGCACTTTGCAGATTTTTGATGTGAATCCTTTTTCAGTTGTTCACATAAATTTTCAATTTCTTTATGTTCAATATTCATTTGTTCAAGCATTTTCTTTGTGCTTAACAACTGTTTTATGGAATTCACATAATCATCATGCAGTTCATTGAAAGCTTCTTGTAGCTCTTCATATGTTGGATTAGATTGTGAACTAACCTCATTTTCTGATTCTGAATCTGTATTTTCCATGAGACACAAATTGACTTCTTCTTCATCCGAAGAGGCAGAGGATTCATCATTATCATTCCATGCAGTATAAGCTTTTCTGGTTTTGGTGACTGGTTCCTTGCCTTTTGGTTTTGTAGCTCTATTCTTGTTCTGCAATTTGTAGCATTCTGACTTTATGTGACCAGTTTTACCACATTCATAGCATGTAATGGTCTTGTTGTCAGTAGTCTTTGGAGCTAGATGGCTTTCTGAATTTGTTGTCTTTCTTCTTCAGAAACTTCTTAAATTTCTTGACAAGCAACCCGATTTCGGCTCTTCAGATTCACTACTAGATTGATCTGAGCAGCATCTGATTCAGTTTTCAATTGTTGGCTTGAACCTTCAAAGATAATCCTTTCTTTTTCCAGCTTTCCATTTCTGATCGTCCAGCCGATGCAGTTCCATTTCATGTTCCCTTAGTTTTCCAAACATGTTGCAGTTGTCATCTTTGCTAAATCTTTAGATTCAGCTATGGCTGTTATTTTGGGCTGCCATTCTCTGGTTAGACACCTCATAATTTTCCAATCTGCTGTTCGTTGTTCCACTTGCTTTCCCAATGTGTGAAGATTATTCACAATGTGTGTGAATCTGGTTTGCAGATCGCTGATGGATTCGTCCTTTTTCTTGCTGAAATAATTCGTATTCGTGCATAAGTGTGTTTACGCGAGCTCTTTTCACATCTGTGGTTCCTTCATGTGTTTCTTGAAGAATGTCCCACATTTCTCTTTTGCTGACTTGCAGTTTGATACCCTAAAGAATTCTTCTGCACAAAGAGCAGATGTTATAATGTTCTTAGCCTTAGCATTATAAACTACCTTCTTTTGTCATCGTCAGACCAGTCGGATCTAGGTTTGAGAATCATTGAGTCATTTGTTCCTGCAATCTTGGGAATATATGGACCGTTTTAAACAGCGTCAAGGATGTCTATGCCACTGGCTTCCAAGAATATCAGCATCCTGTGCTTCCAGTAAATATAAGTTGTCCCGTTGAATGCTGGAGGTCATGCTAACGATGCGCCTTCTCCCAGAAAATCGTTTGAGGCCATAATCCTTTTATGAGTGTTACCTCTCGAAAAGTTAGGCTCTGAGGCCAATTGTGGTTGGTACGACCTCGAAATAATCGGAATGTATCAGTTCTTTAAGAAATTAAATCAATTTCATACACACAGCGGAATTAAATTGCGGCATACAAGATTAGCAAGTTCAAGTAGATTGATAAGCGATTAACCAAGATGCATACAAGTCAAATTTCCAGATTAAACAATATTACCTATGACAGAATATGTTTATCATGCATCTAATATTAATCACATATACAGATATTGCAAGATAGAAAATTAAAGGAGTTAAGGGTTAGAGAAGATTGCACCAAGAATTAAGATTGGTTCAGTTGTCAACTTGACAACCTACATCCAGTCCTGATAATCCAATCGGATTTCAGATTCACTTCTCCAATAGAAAGAATCAATTACAGATTGTCCAGTTTCATCCCCGAAACCTATCTATCTTAATGATCTCTTTCCTATTGATCACCCTCTGATCCTTGTAGATACTCAGCAATCTAACACAGAATCAAAGTACGACTCTTTCTTGTTGAGCACTCTCACCCAAGAAAGTAGCCACCAGTTTCAAGCTGGCTTTTTTTCGCTTTCGTTTCTTTTCAAAGTATTATTACAAACTGAATAAAGGAAGAACAAAAAGAAGTCTTCAATCTTGGTCAATGTAACTTCTCACGATTCTGGATATTCAAGGATTGTTCATGAGTACCTTGTCTTTCAAGATCACTTTTCCAGCTCTCTTATTGAATGTTGATAATCTCCTTGGCTGTGATCTGAAAAAGCAATCTTAGTGTGTTAACCAAGTGTTATTGAGAGTTCTTTTGTATATCAAGAATATTCAAAGTGTTTATCAGATTGTTATTGAAAGAATGATTGAAGACAGTTTATATAGTTTCTGAAAAACATCTTAATCAATCGATTTGCCAATCGATTTCATAAATTATTAAAACCGGTCTAATCGATTTGCCAATCGATTATCGTGTGTCTTGTTTTTCTTGAATCTTGAAACTATATAAGCCAATCGATTTACCAATCAATTCTTTAAACAACATTTTTCAGTGATTATGTAAAGACTTATATGTTCCAAGTGTGTAGGAAATTTCCCAATCGATTTACTTCAGTCAAAAATCAACTTTTGTTGATTTCTTGTGTTCCAAGCAATATGTTCCAAGTGTGTAGGATTGGATTGTTGTTCCTGAAATCTTGCTCAATTCAAATATTAGATTTATCATGTGGTGTATGAACATTGAATGTTTGTTAATTATGTCAAAATTTAGGATTCAAAGGACTAAAGTCCAACACGAAAATGACTTAAATGTTTTATCCATACACAAATGAACTTATTGCATGCACAAGACTGGTTAAAGCCTTAATTGACAGAATAAGTCTAGGGAGGACGAAAATGACCCTGAATG
>PGTU02010607.1:0-20733 GCA_002896215.2 Cicer echinospermum | reverse complement strand
ATACAAATTACAACCCTTATTCTCGGAATCACCTATCAGAGTGGGGTTCCTCCAAAACTTGAACTTCAAGACTCATTAACCTGTAACAACTGCGATTTTGCAAACGCATGGCCAAGCCAATCAAACGCAAACAACGAAGGAGGTGAGTTTCAAAATCATGTTAATAGTACAATTTAAGTAAGAAGAACACGCAACAATCATAATAGACCGTATCAAAATCACATTACGATATATCAAAATATTTAAGTAAATAGTATCATATTATAACATCAAATTCACTCAAGTAAAATAATCATCTCATTATAATATGCATCAAATCATCTAAGAGTAATTATTATTACTTTTGAAACACATCAATCACAACGAAACAATCACAAGGAAATGCAATGATATGCATGAGCTTAGACTCTACTTCACAATGTGGTACCATTCTAACTCTGAAGTACTTGGTTAGGAGGCTTGATACTATGTCACCATCTCGGTGGACGGACAATTCAAATTGGCCCTATCCTCATAGATCCCCTCAACTCAACCCAAGACACATATACGTGACAGTCGAGGTAAACGTGTATTGCATGGTAGCTCCCGACATTTAGAATGCGACCTCCAAGTCACCTAGGAATTCCCCACCAGAATACCTCCAAGGTCTAACAATCTTGCCTTAAGGCTCGACAGTAGACCGTCACGATCAGACTCATTCAGTTGTATTTCCCCGGAATCATTAGGCTTGTCAGGCCCCTATATGATGACAAAATAATCTTCACTTCACAAATTCTCAATATTTATTTTCTCCCCTCGTTGGCCTGTGGTACTCTATTAAGACTTGGATCTCAAACACAAATTGGAATCACAATATTCTCATCACAATTTATAACATCACTATCATTAATCACAAGTCATCACATATATTCATCACAATCTTATAACATCAATCTCATCAATCATACATCATCACATAGACTTATCACAAATTTATAACATCATTATTATTAATTATACATCGTCTAAATCACATAAAACTTATCAAAATGCATACACCTTTATTATCACATCACCTTAAACATGTCAACCAAACATATACATAAATTCATTCGACATCCATAATCACAATAATATCAAATATCACACATTTAACGATAATAAGTCAAATATCACAATAATATCAAATCGCACACAGTTAAAACGAAATTAAATCAAACATCACCATATAATATGAAATGTCCAACAGATTAACGAATTAAAATCAAATATCACAATAATTTAAATACCACACACTTAACGATCAATTAACAACTTATAATTATTTCAATTTCATATTTTAATCTACGATTCCCATATTTGTTACATTAATCAATTTATCACTCAAAGGGCCTACTGCGTACGTAGCGAGCCCGAATAAATCGTTGGGAAATACGGTTTCTCCCGTTCATCTTACATTTATTATACTCATGAATTCAAACGCTCTCTCACCCCTTACCTTATTTCGACGCTTTCAAACATGAATAGATCCCACGAGCAACAACTTTGTTCTTTGACTTCTTTTGGGGGTCCTTCAACTCGATCTAACTCGACAAGTTTAATGGGTAAACGTTAAAAAAATTATGAGAAGATACTCTAAAAACTAAATTTGAATTAAGGTCAAGAAAAATTACGCATAACATTAGAAAAATCAATCAATGGACAATATAGCCACTTTTCACACGGTCGTTTTGGCGTGGTTTTCACTCAAATGGACTTCGGTGAAGAGAACGATGCAAATAACAAATTCTACAAACGGAGAAGTCGAATATTTTAGAGGGAAATTGAGGTGTTATAAATCTGGAAAATTATGTTTAATTGACAAGTTAAATGAAATGAAAATAACATACTCAAATTTGGGAGAAATGAGAAGTTTCTGAACAGTTATCGATCACCGGTGTCAAATGATACGGTTATTGTTGTTTTCCTCTTGGTTTTCGGCTGCCTTCCAACTTCCTTCCTTTTGTTGTTTTATTTTTATTAAACATTAGGGTTCAATACATGAATCAACCCATTGGCTCCTTTTAGGTTTTACTAGTCTCATTTTATTTTATTTTTTTAAAACACAATTTCATTAATAAACATAATTACTATTTCAAAACTAATAATTGATAAAAAATAATAATTAATCTTTTAAAAATACATTAATAACCAAAAATCTCGATATTTAAAATAATCCCTATAATAATATTTTAATTTTTTCAAATACTCAAATTAAAATATTACATATTAGAGAAAGTTGAATTATAAAATAAATAAATATAACATCAACACTTTATAATTAAATTACTAAATCTTAATAAATATATTATAAAAATCCACAATGTCATAAGAAATATATGAAAATAAAGTAAATCAAACAAATATCAATACTATCTCAAGATATTATTTATAAAAAAATATAAAAATAGAAAATAGTTATAATGATTGAATTAATTAACTACGTGCACTCTAAACATCAGTCAAGCGCACTTGAAAGTATACTTAATTGGGTACACGTATATACACGTAAAATCGTATAAAATATTTTCTTTAAAAATATATATTACACTAAAAATTTTTTATTTTTATAAATATGTCAAATAATAAAATTAATATTTATTATTTATGTCGCTCACGTAACCTAAGATTTATAAAACTAGCACATCATAGAAAATCACTTATATAACAAAAATTAATCAGAAAAGTTATTATCATATATTCTAAAATAATTTTAAGATTAAATAATTATTTAAAATCGTACTTAACTAATAAAATAATTTAATATAAAATTTAGGGTGTTACAATCGCTCGGTGGTGGTTCGCCGGAGGCGCAAAGTTGACAGAGGTGCCGTGTGGACGCTCTGACGTAATGCTCGTGGTGGTGGTTTGCGGAGGTCTATTTGATAATGGTTTCTTATGGGATTTGCAAAGGATGATGAAGGTGATGATGTGTGGCTCATGCTCTCTCTAACTCTCTACATTTTAAGAAGTTAGTGGCCGTTTTTTTGTTGATCTTAGAAGCAAAGAAGAACTCGATTTTCTCTATTCTAATTTTTTAGGATAAATCAAAACCCTCAAACCAAATTTTGGTTCTCAATTTATAGGCTACAATGATGAATTTTTGCGTCCATGAGATAAATGACTTCCGGTTTTTCTATTGTTTGCATAAATTATGGAGTGAAAATGAGATTTCTACTTTTTAGTGGAGTGCAAATTTGGTGAAGATGAGACTTCTACTTTTTGATGGAGTGCAAAGTTGGTGAAGATTCAAATTGAGGGAAATATGGAAAGCTTAAAATGTGGAAAAATGGTAGCTTGTACTACTTCTATCAAAAACATTATTTTTGTTGTTTGTTAGTTATTGTTACTTTTTATTTATTTTCTTTTATATTTTTATGATGTAAATTGGACACTTTATTAAAACATGAATGAGAATGTGAGCTTAATTATTGGAGTAGATTTATGAGTTTAATTTGGATAAAAAAAATTAGTACAACAAAAATGTGATCGTAAATATATAAAATTAAAGATATTATTATGACGTATATTCGTTTGAAATATTTTAAATTATCGGATAAAATTGGGTTACTACAATTATATATGTCGAATAAGTAATATTATATATTATATCATTAGAGTATTTTTGAAATAACTAGACTATAATGAGCATTCAAATCTCATTTATATATATATCGATATGTGGAAGTGCATGTGTATACAAATTATAAATACTTGAAAATTATATTCTTAATTATATTTTCATATTCTTTTGTGCATACTATGACATATTCTACGATACATTGAAATTAAGTTTCATTCAATTAAACTAAGATATATTTAAATTCTTTTAATGCCAATAAGTATCATAATTGAATGCCTAAGTTTGTTGGAAAATGCAAAATAATTCTTCGGCATGCAATTATATTATATTTCTCTTCAATTACCGGTATTTCACATATTGTGAGGTCACAAAATACAAGTACAAGTATAATATCAATACCCCTATCGGGAATGATATTGTGTTATGAATGTACTTATAGACATAATATTCTTAGACCTACGTTGATATTATATGATATTTATTCTTAGATCTACATTGATATTCTATGATATTTATGAAATTAAAAAACTCATTTGGCAGACTGCAACACCATAACTCGTACCGTACGATTTGCTTAAAGTTTGTTGTATTTTGGGTTAGTGAAAATTTATTTAAGCATTTTTAAATGTTTGGTTCATTCTAAAGTCATCATTCTTATTATAAAATATAAGTCTTTGATATGTATGATTGTTTTTCTTATCAGATTCAAGTTTTTGCGGTGTTAAAGCTTATTCCTCTTGGATGACAAGTGTTTTGGCTGTAATTGAAATTCTATTATTAAAATCATATTCTTTTTATAATTGATTATTGTCTTTCAAGTTTGAGATTGTTATTTGTTGTAAAACCAGAGATCAATAAGTTATGTTCTTGGTTTATGTAAAACGGAGATTGATCGGTTTGTAAAACGAAGAACGTTCTTTGTTTTATGTAAAACTTTATTAAAGATTGCAACGTCAAAATAAAAATACGCAATTGTTAACCCAGTTTAGAGTCAAACTCTTACGTCTTGGGAATTGGATCCGACTTTGAATTATCACTAATATGAGATGGAATGATTACAATGTTTGTACATTTATACTACCGGTTTTCTGCACAATATGAAAACTGCAGCTCTTCCTCATTGCTTTACAATCAACATTGCTTACTTTGACTTATATACTAGTTGGTTACAATTAGGAGCAATAAAAAATATAGTTACAACTAATTAACTAAAAACTAACTCCTCAAAACAGATTGTTTGTAAGTAACTATATCTCCAAAGTCTTCTAATTGAGTACCACTTATTTAGAAGATTAATTATTTAATCAATCAATTATGGATTGACAATAATCAATTATTAGAAATAATATTAATTAAATTAAGATTAATTAATATTAAACACCGAATAAATAAATGAGATTACCTTCCATTTCTAATAATCTTGAATTATTTATATTGTTTATATTCAAAAGGGAAGATTCAATTTTTGTTATACAAAACAAAACCTAACTTTTTTTTCATTTAAAGTTCCTTAACGTCAACAAATATAAGGTAAGTTTTTTATAATGGAAATATAAGGTAAGTTAACGCAATGGAAAAACAAATATAGAAGCAGAGATGACATACGATGCTCCTCTTAAGTGTAGCTGGAAAAAAAATAAATAAAATGGTAACATTTCATTTTTGATATCTTGAAGTGTTAGTTCAAAACCACAATTAGGTTGTGTGTTAGTTTTCCCCAAAAAAATACTTGGAAACTAAACATTAAATAAGAAAGAGAGAAATTATGTGTCAGTTTTGTTACTACCATTATTTTTTAATATTAATTTTAATCATTAGATTGTAAAAAAAATATGGTTTTAAATATATATTTTTATTTGCTATAAAATTTCAACATTTCAATTTTTAATTTTTATAAAAAAAAAAAATACAATTTTTAGTCTCTATAAAATAATTATACATACAACTTTAATTTTTATTCTACAAAATAATCTTACATACAAGTACAAGTTGTTAAGTCAACGCTTATTTTAAAATTAATTTTTACAGTCATGTAAAAATTAATTAATTTAGGTCATATTGTATGATACGACTTTAATTAATGACATATTTGACCTAAAAAATAAGAAAGTATGTGTTGACTTAATAATAAAAATTATAGTTGTATCATACAATAACACCTAAAATTATAAAAATATTTGACCTAAATAAGTTGTATCATACGTAACAATAAAATAATTAATTAAAAAACATATTTGACCTAAAAATTAAATAATCATTAAGACATACTTAAAAAAAAATAACCATTTACTTTTTTCTTCTAATCCCTTAATAAGCATAATCAAATATTCCATGTAAGTTTATATTTAACCCCACACTCCATTCTCTAATCATCATAGCAACTATTCATTTTCCACATTTTTCCACTCTAATCAAACATGCAAGGCTTCTTCACTTATATTTTGATTCTTATTATTGCTTCACCATGTCTATGTATTAGGTTGAATGTTGGAACCGAAAATGCTATTATTAATGTAATGCAATTTGGTGCTCTTGGAGATGGCACATCTGATGATTCACAAGTATATATTTTTTCATATAATATTTTTCAAAAATAGATCATTTAATTTTAATAACTGTGCATTTCATAATAAACTTATTATTATTTAACAAAAATCTTATGGTTTTAAGTTTGAATAGATTGTGACTAATAGTGACCCTTAACAATTTATATATTATGAATTGTAGGCATTTGCTAGTGCATGGGATAGTGCATGTAAAGCAGGTGGGACGTCAACACTAGTTATACCAGCAGGACAATTATTTATGGTCACCAAAATAAATTTTAGTGGTCCTTGTACAGCCAAAATGAACATTCAGGTATATATATATATACATATATATATACTATTATCTAACATTTATATATATAAATTAAGATCTTATATATCACTTTTAATTACCCAGTTAATCCACAAATATTAAGAAATGTGTTAATTTTATTATTTTAATTTTTGTATTCTTTTAACCAATCCTCTCAAGAGAGTGAAAACAACCTATCATTCTCATGAATAATTAAATAAGAGAATTTTTGTGAAAGATAATTTGAAATATATAATGCTTAATTATAATAAAAAAGGACAAATTTCACATATATTTATAAATAGAAAAGGTAATATATTTAATATACCCATGCCATTTTGTATATAGATGTTCAGCTCTATATTCTCACAGCCAAGACACTTAGTAGTATTAATTAGAGATATATATGGGGGAGAATGTATAAAATGAGATTTATATATTTAGGAATAAATTTTTTAATAGGGCTTTTATATATTTATGGATGGAGGGAGTATTTGTGTTGTTTATTTTGACCTCTATATTTGTATATTGCAGCTTGAAGGGAACATAGTGGCACCTTCTAAAGAAGCATGGAAATTAGATGGAACATATTGGATTAGTATTCAATATGTAAATGGACTCACACTTGATGGCAATGGCAAAGGAGGAATCGATGGAGATGGTTCCACTTGGTGGCAATGTGAAAGTTGCAAACGACCTAAGGTATATGTTCATTATATATTTTGATCTTGTTCTCTTTTATAATTAAGTTGATAAAAAAATGAAGTTTTATTTAGTTTGATATTACAGGTCTACTTATATTAATTTTCTTTTATCTTTTTAATAAAATATCTGGCCTCATCTATTGGGAATAGTTAAACTCTCAAAAGTTAAATTGGTATTCTGTTTTATTTTTTTAATAAGTTTTTAGCTTATAAAAAAGGTAAAATAATGATATCTCCAAATTTAACTTGTAAATAAACAAAAATTAAGTGAATGGATTGTGCAAATATACCTTTGCCGATGAAAAATAGCACTTTGGTAAATTATCATTATTATTATTATTGTTATTATTATTATTATTATTATTATAAATAAATTCTTTGAATTTCACTATGTTTTGTTAAACATATAAAATATGTAGAGTATAAAAATAAGTGAATTATATTATGGGTGTATAATAAAAACCCTACTTTGTGATATGCTTCTAAAGAATAACCTTGTTATAATGAATAAAGTAGTCTGAGGGAAAAATATTTAAAAATAATAATTTAATTTTTATAATTAACAGAAAAAATAGATTTGATCTAATATTAAACATATAAATTTTCTAAAGAATAACCTTATTATAACGAATATAGTAGTGGAGGGAAAAATATTGAAAAATAATAATTTAATGTTTATAATTAAAAGAAAAAATAGATTTGATCTAATATTAAACATATTAATTTTCATCAAAAAAATAAAGATTTAACAAAATAATATGCCTTTTATACAATGTATACTACTATTCAATCTTAATAAATATTCTCCCGTATATTATTATTTTGAAAAGTTGTAACATAATTTTCTAACAATACAGGTGTTATATTTCCATGCATGCAATGATCTTATTGTTCGTAATTTGCGGATTTCTAATAGCCCACAATCTCATGTATCCGTAAATACATGCAATGGTGCAACATTCTCTAATATATCAATTAATGCTCCTGCTACTAGTCCCAACACTAATGGCTTTGACATTTCTGATTCTAGTAATATCTTGATACAAGATTCCAATATAAAATCTGGTAATCAAAGTTTATATTATTTTATCTTATCAAATTGTAATTTTGAAGTATAATTAAAAAGATTATGTTATTTATATTTAAAAAGTGGGTCAAACAGAAATTGTTATGAAAAAATGGAAAAATCAATAAAAAAAAGAAAAGAAATTATAACTAAACATTAGTATAAATAAATGTTATATTATTAAAAAATTAGGTATAAATATATGTTAAAAAGCTAAAAATTGTTTTTTACATTAACAATCATTGTCTTTAAAATAATTAACAATTTGTAATTTTATTTTGAGTTTTGTTTCTTCTAATTAGGTGATGATTGTATTGCCGTCAATGGTGGCTGCTCTTTTATCAATGCTACTCGAGTTACTTGTGGACCAGGACATGGAATAAGGTTTGTCCTTAAACCTTGTATTTTTAAAGTTCATATTTTTCATAAATCTCATATAATGTATTTTATTCATCAATCAGTGTTGGTAGCCTTCGTAGAAGTGGAGAGCGTGATACCGTTTCAGATGTTTACGTACAAAACTGCACATTTATTGAGACTTCAAATGGAGCTAGAATTAAGACAGTTCCAGTAAGCATAACTCAAAAGATAAATATGATTGAAGTTCTTATAAAACTATGATTTTTTTCTCTTCAAGTTTAGCCATTTATTATTAACCTCATCGTAGATATCTTGGTAAACTTTACAATTCATTGTCCAATAAATTTTAAATGTACGAAAGAAAAAACAAAGTACAATTTTCCCATAATTATCTTTCACTTCTAGATTTCAAATATTTGAATTTTTTTCGCAGGGTGGATCTGGTTATGCAAAACATATTACTTTTGACCAAATCATCCTTCAAAATGTTAAGAACCCAATAATTATAGATCAAAATTACGGTCTTGATAATGAGGTACACATTTCACTCTATATTATTCATATTATATATTGTCATTTTTTAATAATTTTTTTTTTGAACAAAATTTATTATTATTAAAGTGATGCTAATAGTTATTTTATAACCGTCTCTGATGAAAATTTAAATTGTCTTTCTAAAATTATATATCAAACTATTGATACTTTAAGTGACATCTTGTTGGTTTTATATACATAGTAATATACTAATACCATAGATACATATGTGTTGAACTTTGTGCAAATTTTTAGGCTACAAATGTGGAAGTGAGTTTTGTGACATATAGAGGATTTAGAGGAACTTTCTGCTAGTGATGTTGCTATCAACTTAGTTTGTGGACCCTCGACAGGTTGTTTCAATATTCTATTCGATCAAAATAATATTGTCTCTGCTCAACCAGGAGGAAATACTTCAGCTACTTGTAAAAATGCTCAGGGAACGGCTACAAATACTATTCCTAATGTCTCTGGGCTAACCAATTAATGTGTTAACTGTAATACAAAACCCTCATATTGCGCATGTGTAATTTGTAGATATATCTTTCAGTATAAATTTTATGGTGTATAAATGCATCAAACTTATCGGAAAAAAAGTTTCAAATTTGTAAGTTTTTCAGTTTTATGAGAATAGTGGTTGTATAACAAAAGAATAAATGGATTGGAAATAATTAAAAAGTTTGTAATATAATGAGTGATTTTCACTCTAAAAAATATGATTAAAAAAAGATGAGTTAGTGTCTGTATACACAATTAAAAAAATTAAATAAAAATGAGTGCTTTAAAAATATTATTAAAAAAAGACGAGTGATTGTTTATATACATTTTATTTTATTTTAAATATTCAATCATTATAGAATGCTTTCTTCCTATAAAAAATAGAATACATATTTTGCAATCATTAATTTCAGATATATTTGTAAGTTATGGTTTTTATATTATCATTATTTTAATTTTTGTTTTACTTTTTTCTTGAGTAACTATTATTTATTTATTCTTTTTTTGACTAATTGAATGAACTATTATTTTTTATATTTTATGTTTCATGTCTCATTTCTACATAAACTTTCGATAACTAATTCTTAATTAGATCACATATTTCATTCAAAAATATTTTGATTTAATGATACTTTTTGGAGACTGTATATAATGAATAAATTCAAAGTATTATTTTTTTATGATAAAAACACGAATAATGTTGGGAATGATAAGGAATCACTACTTGATTTTGATTATTTTTGCTGTTAATTGAAATTGTGCTCTAATTTATACTTCATCCAATCTATAAGTTTAATATTTTGAAATGAGTGCTTTTATATTTATGAACAATTTATATAGACAAATACTTTCTTTTTATTAAAGGAATAAATATGCATCCAAGCACTAATAAAAAAAAATGAACACAATTGTATATTACTTTGAAAATAATTCATGTATAATTTAATATTTTTTATTTTAAAACAAATATTCTTTGTTAGTTACTTTAGTTTTTTTTTTTGCAAAGGTTTGCTAATTTAAAATGTGTTTTAATATTTTTTATTTATTGTAATTTGAACTTCATTGAATTGTTTGTGCATAAGTTTGATTATTGATTTATCATGTGATTATTATGTTTTTATATATATTATTGATAACTGTTGTTGGAACATAGGGACCGTTTTCTACTGCTTCCCATATATCATCTCCTTGTTCCTCAAGATACGCCTGCATGCGTATCTTCCAGAAATCATAGTGTTCTCCAACAAAACATGGTGGCTTGGTACTGCTACCACCATCTCTAAAAATAGGTTGTGCGGAAGCCATGAATAATTGATCGAGGAATAAGTTACCTTAACCTGCTCTGATGCCAATTGTAAGTATAGAAGTACGCCTAAGAGGGGGGGTGAATTAGGTGTTAGTAAATTTTCTTGTTTTTAGTGATATGGTAATCAGATTTTCTGAGTTTAAGAACAAGGCTTAATAAAAATTGCAGTAAGTAAATGAACACGGTAAGATTTATCCTGGTTCCCCTTATAACCAAGGGTACGTCCAGTCCTCTTGCACACCACAAGAGATTAATCAACTACTTGTCAGAAAATGTACAATTCCCACCCTGAGATTCTTGCTACAAAATTTCTAACAATACTTCTAAGATAGCACACCACTATCTTACTTGTACAAATGATACAATGAGGTTTGAATAAATCTAAGATGTGGTATATTGATAAACAACTCAATAGTAATTCAAGTCTTGAGAACTTTTTAGAATGATATGAAAATCTAATGCAAGTACTTAGAAAAATCAGAAATTTTGTTCAAAGTTGTTCAATGAATTAATTCAAGGATCGTTGATTTTTGATCTGAAGTTATGGGGTATTTATACTCCATAAAACATCCTTTCAGATTCGTGGCCATTGATCCAAGAGGTTTGATGAAAAATTACAATGTTCTAGAGGCATTCCAGATCTGAAAAATTGTAATGTTTCCAGGTGTATTCGAATACAGTATATGTGTATTCAAATACACGTTTTTGTAACGTTCAAAAAATTCAAATTTTACATCTTGTATTCGAATACACATCAGTGTAGTCGAATACAGATCAATGTATTTTAGCCTCTGACTTAACTTGTATTCGACTACATATGAGTGTAGTCGAATACACTTGGCTACTGACTTAGCATGTAGTCGACTACAGATGGGTGTAGTCGAATACACTTGGCCACTGACTTAGCTTGTAGTCGACTACAGATGCGTGTAGTCGAATACACCAATTTAAAGTTTTGCTTCTGACTTAAGTTGTATTCGAATACAACATGGTGTATTCGAATACACTTATGCAAATTGTCAAAAATATTATTTTAAATGATTTGTTAATGTTGTTTTGATTTTCGAAAACATGTTAAATGCATATGTAAATATGAATTGTTCTCAAGTATTTGAACTATTGATTTGTATCATATACCTTTATATTTACTCATTTATTATTTGGATTTGGAAGTTTATTCAAGATGGTTTGATCTTCTTTTTGATCTTGCTGCATTGTCCATAGTTGGTGGTCTTGTTATCATCAAAAACATGTTTACATTCTCCCCCTTTTTGATTATGACAAAGTGTTGTTGTGAAGAGAATGTGATGATGAAATCTTTGCTCCCCCGTAATAGGTGCATACTCCCCGTAATAGGTGCATACTCCCCCGTTGTATGTGATGATTTGAAAATTGTTTTTGAGTGCCTACAAGGTTTGAAATGCAACAACAACACCAAATGTTCTCCCCCCTTTTGACATGATCAAAAAGAAGAAGAATAGAAAAAAAGAGACATAACACGTTGCGAGTAAAATCATACACAAAAAGGCATATAAGGGAACCAAGAATAGCAGTAAAGAAAATTAAGTTAGAATAGCATAGAAGTGAATACATAATAAGTCCTGAAACGAGTAATACAAAATACACCAGAATTAAAACGATAAAGGAGTTCATAAAGCAAATATTACAGTAACACAGAATGCAAAAAGTTAACTTAGTACAAAATTAAAGACTTAATCAAATTCTGTCGGAATGTGGAAATGATCAAGTTTTTCGGATAATTGACTAATGTCTTGAGATAGTGTGTCATGATTGCGAGCAATAGTAGTTTCAATAGTGGTGAAGTGAGTGTCGATAGAGGTGGTCAACTTGTCGAATTGAGTTTGGAAGAAGGTTTGGAAAGAATCAAGGCGAGTCATGATCATTTGATTGGAGATATAATCATCATCAGATGCAGTTTCCCTCGCCATCTTCATCTCCTTGAGCAGCAGCGTTGGAAGGTCCAGCAGTGTCCGCCGGTGCATCTTCAGATGGTGGACCATGATCACCTTTATGCACAAATGCTTCAAGCTCGTCATTCCATATGATCCTCATGCTAGGCAAGACACCTAAATCCAGCAGATTTTCTTGGTGGGAGTAAACATAACTTCATCAGAGAAGTCCACACCAAAGTGTTCCAAAATTCGTGAAACTTCCTTTGCATAGGGTAAGCCAATTGCTTCGCGAGATCCAAGCATGATAGATTTCACAAAAAATGCCCAATTAAGTTGACGACCTTCAAACATGAAATTCATAATTTGCAGTTCAAACTCCGAAATTTGGGAGTAATTTCCAGCCTTCGGAACCAAAATGTAGCTAAGGAAATAGTGTAGAAGCCGATAATCAACAGTAAGATTCCCACACCATACCGTGCTGGGCATATTTGGAACCTGCCTGAGCTCTCTTTTGTTCCATGGTGCGGCGATCAAACCGACAGAGAGAGACATACGCATCATACTTAGAAATATCACCCCATTCACATAAATTGTTTGGACAAAAATTTGTTCACCATTAAAAGGAATATTCAGAATTTCTCCAATGGTTTTGGTGTTTAAACGAATAACTTTACCCTTAACGCGCGAGACTAGCAGTTTTCCCTCTTGTATGAGATTACAATAAAAAAACTCTAACCAAATCTGGATAAACTGGGACCGTTTGTAGCCTATAACTCTTCAAACATGTTGTGGCTTAAGCAACACAGGAAATTAAGAATCAGAAAAAGAGTCCAAAGTACCGTATTTGGGATAATAAGTCGCTTGTCCGAGTAGAAAGTGCGAAAACGATCAATTTCCTCCGGTGTGTGTAGAAGCCGGGATAGATCCGTGATGTTGGGAGTCTTGTTCGTTTTCGTGAGGGACCTACTGCCTGCATGTTTGGTGCGTGGTCCTCGTTTGTTGAGCATCCATGGTGAGAAAGGGTATTTTTTGGTGAAAGTGGGTTTTAGAGAAAAATGTGAGAGTTATGAGAGATTTGAAGAGGGATGACAAGAAGGAAGGTAAAGAGTAATGGATTTGTGTTAGGTTGGGTGAATGGGTAAGTAAGTGGAAGGAGGATGGATGAGTTTGAAGAGAGATGAGAGATAGGAACTGGGGCTGTATTCGAATACCAACTGAAAATAACCCTAACTTATGTGTAGCAGCTTTTATATCTGGCAAAACGCGAAGGTGTATTCGACTACCTTCTTGTATTCGAATACACATTTTTTCTGGGAACGTGTATTCGACTAACATCCTTTGTATTCGAATACAGGAAATCTGGGAAAAGTTGTATTCGAATACAGACCGTTGTATTCGACTACATAAGCACAGTTTGCTTAAAAAACTCAGTTTTTATGAAGATTGCATCATGTAATACACAAATTCATATATCAAAAAGCAAGAATCAATAAGACATAAGAGATATGGCAAACTAGGTTAGTATCATGCAATTGGTTAAAGATCATTTTCACTCAAAATACCAATTTCTCTTCGAATTTTATAAAATGAGTCTTTAGGTAAGGTTTTGTAAATATATCGGCCAATGATTGTGTGTATCAACAAATGTTACCTCAACATTACCTTTAAGTACATGATCCCGTAGAAATGATGTCGGACATTGATGTGTTTAGTTCTGGAGTGCATGATTGGATTCTTTGAGATGTTGATTGCGCTTGTGTGTTATCACATCTTAAGAAATGCATCCGAGATCAACTCCATAGTCATGTAATGCTGTTTTGAGCAGAGAATTTGGGCACAACAGCTTCCTGCTGCAATATATTCAGCTTCAGCAGTACTAGTGCAACACACGCTTGCTTTTTACAAGACCATGAAACAAGGGCATTCCTAAGACATGACATGTGCCACTGGTGCTTTACGGTCTGTTTTGCATCCCGCATAATCCGAATCAGAGTATCCTACTAGGCTACATATGCTACCCTTGGATACCATAGGCCTACATTTGTTGTTCCTTTTAGATACTTCATAATTCTTTTAACAGCTACTAGATGTGATTCTTTCGGATCTGCCTGAAATCTTGCACACAAGACAAACACAAACATGATATCTGGCCGGCTGGCCGTTAGATATAATAATGATCCAATCATACCTCGATATTTGGATATGTCGATGAAATTCCTGATGCATCTTTATCAACATATGTTCCGAGCCATTGGAGTTGTACCTCTTTGCAATTCTCCATTTCAAATTTCTTTAGTAATTCTTTACAATATTTGGCTTGATTGATGAAGATGCCGTGCTCAAGTTGCTTGATATGAAGTCCAAGAAAATAGTTTAATTTTCCCATCATGGACATTCGAATTCTCCTCTGCATTATTGAAGAGAATTCTTCACATATGTCCTTGTTGGTTGATCCAAATATGATCATCAACATAAATTTGAACCAATAATGTGTGACCATTTTCTCTTTTGACAAATAACGTTTTATCAACTTCTCCCTTGTCAAATCCTCGTTCACATAAAAAGGTGCTTAATCTGTCATACCAAGCTCTTGGAGCTTGTTTTAAGACCATAAAGAGCCTTTTTCAATTTGTAAACGTGTGAGGGATCTTTTGGAATCTTCAAATCCAGGGGGCTGCTTGACATATAACTTCTTCATTTATGTACCCATTGAGAAATGCACTCTTCACGTCCATTTGATATAGCTCAAAATTCATGGAGCAAGCATATGCTAATAGTAGACGTATGGCTTCTAATCTTGCTACCGGAGCAAATGTTTCGTCAAAGTCTATCCCTTCCTCTTGATTGTATCCTTGAGACACCCAATCTAGCTTTGTTGCGAACAACTATGCCATTCTCATCTAGTTTATTTTTTTGAACACCCATTTTGTACCAATGATGTGTTTATTCCAGATTAGGAACAAGTTCCCAAACTTGGCTTCTTTCGAAATGATTGAGTTCTTCTTGCATGGCAAGTATCCATTGATCATCTTTAAGTGCTTCACCATTTTGGAGGGTTCGATTTGAGAAACAACGCCATGTTTAAGAAAGCATCTTGCAATTTTAACCTTGTTGTGACTCCTTTATTATATCACCTATGATGTTGTCAATAGGGTGATATCTATGGGTTCTCCATCTTTAGGAAGATCATCACTTTGCCTTTCAATATTGACTCCAACTTTCTTGTTGAAGTTTCTTTCTTGGATCATTACTTTCAAAAACTCATCATCATCACAAGAAATAATATTTCTTCTTTTTTTGGGTTAGTTTCATCAAATGGTTACAGCATTTGATTCTTCAACTAATAGGTTCTTTTATTAAAAATTCTAAATGCTTTACTAGATAAGAGTAACCAAGAAATATACCTTCATCAGTTTTTTCATCAATTTTCCAAGGTTGTCTTTTACCATAGTTACACAAAACATTACATCCAAAAATGTGAAAGTGAGAGATATTGGGTTTCTACCTTTGTAAAGTTCATATGGAGTTTTCTTAAGAATTGGCCTAATAATTAACCGGTTTGGACCTAGCATGCCTGTGTTCGCATCTGCCCAAAAGTATTTTGGTAGATTTGAGTCGCTTAGCAATAGTCTATGCAAGCTCTATCAAGGATCTATTTTTTCTCTCAACGACCCCATTTTGTTGTGGTGTTCTTGGTGACAGAAAATTGTGAAAAATGCCATTTTCTTCACAAAATTCTTCAAATGAAGTATTTTGAAATTCCCCTTCCATGATCATTTCTAATATGAATACATTTTGGCAGATTGTTCATATTTGGACTAGCTTGGGATAGTTTTTTAATGCCTTAAAAGCTTCATTTTTATTGTTCAAAATAAGGTCCAAGTGACCTTGAGTAATCATCACAATAATAGTCCATAATGAGTTTTCCACCTAAGACTTGGTTCTTGATGGACCAAACAACATCATATGTTATCAATTGTAGTGGTCTTGAAGTTGAAATGACATTTTTAGGTTTGAAAGAACTTTTGTTTGTTTGCCTTTTTGACACGCGTCACATAATTTATCCTTTATAAATTTTATTTTTGTAAGACTACAACAAGATCATGCTTGACCAATTGTTTAAATGATCCATGTGAATATGAGCAAATCTCTTATGCCATAGCCAAGCATCATTATTGTCCGCTTACCAAAAGACATTTCATTTCTCAAGATAAATCTTCAAAATTAAGTATGACAAATGTTTTTGAAACGCTTACCAACCAAACTGATTTCATTTGTAGCTCATTTTTTGGATGACGCACTCATCTTTATAAAACTATCTGATCCTTTGTCACAAAGTTGGCTGATGCTTTAATGAGATATGTTTTTAAACTCTTCAACATATAAGACATCTTCAATTGAGGGAGATGGTGCTGTACCTACCCTTTTCCAATGCCTAAATTTTCCTTGTGTTGTTTCCATATACTACATGTCCCTTTGACTCAGTGGTAAAGCTGAAAATTTTGTTATATCACCCGTCATGTGTTTGGCAGCCACTATCCAAGTACACATGTGAAGTCTTTTGTTTGCTTACCTACAAAATTGAAAATCAAAACTTTATTAGGTACCCAATGTGCTTGGGTCCTTGATGGTTAGTACTTCTTTACCATATGAAAATGACCTTTTGGAAACACTAAATGTTTCTAATATGACATGTATAGGTGGTATGACCATGAAGACCACAATAAGAACAAGTAGGATTAAATCTACTATTAGTAACATATGTATGAGGATTTATTTTGAATAATTTTTCTTATTAATAAAGATCATCCTTTTTCATAACTATAATCTTTCTTGATAGATTGATACTCGCTTTAACAAAAATAGTTTGTTCAAATTTGGTTATCAAATTTTTGAGTATACCAAGACCACTTTATATTGAGTACTTTGCATGTTTAGAACATTTTCCAATCCTAAGTCCTTTTTCGTACCGGTTCATATCATGCGTATTTATTGAATAATTTGAAAGCGAGGGGATCACTTTTTGCATGCAGATTTTGTTTTAGTTTTTCTGAATTTTCTCCATACTATCCATACTTTCTTGAACTTGAGATTTGTTTCTTTTGTTGATACTATTTGACAACGATTTAGCATCATAAGTAATTTTTATTGCGTTTGAGCATCATTGTATTCCAAATATATTCATTATTAGCTTATTATAATGAGGTAGAGTCTTATATACTCACCTCTTCATCATCGTGATTGAGCGAGGCTTAATTCAGCAACTTTTGGCGCGGGGCATACATCTTACAAGCCTTATTCATGCTCTTTACGTTCTGAAGAAATACTATTCAATAGCTTTTCCCAAGCTATGATATCGGACCTGCCAAGCTTTCCCTGAAGTCTTCTATTCACTATTGAGATATTGCTTACTCTAGCAAGTGAAGAATTTGGGTATCTGCTTGTAATTTCTGACCTCATGTGTTATTACCAGCATATCCAGAAAGCAAGTGAAAATCTTGTATTAATAGAGAATTAATCTTGTCTTAGAAGCTTCTCTTTTATTGAATGTTTGATGGAAAATTTGTTAAGAAAAATTGTACCAAATATTCTTAACAGAAGTCATAATATTTTTCAGTCCTTTCATGTCTGAACTATTATCTCTGCTTTGTTCGCTTAGATTCAGAACTAGTGAAGACTGTTTTTATGTCTACTTTTGTCTTGACTTCATCTTGCTCTAAGCCCTTCCGAGTTCGATTCATTCTCTTGGAAGCTATTCTCTCAAAAAAGGCAGGAATAGCGACATCCTCCTGGATAGGCTTTTTCTTTTCCGATATTTTGTAACTTTTGGGTTGCCAGCCCTTGTCAGGAACTCTTCGTAAATGACATGTTCAAGATTGTTAATGTGATCATACATGTTTATCGAAGATTTGTTTCCAAGGTGCTGTAAAATGATTTGGTTAGAATGCGCTCAGAACCTTTTCTAGTAAATCAGAATAATGATACTTCGACGGACTAAATGCGAAAAAATTGAACTCATTATTTCTTGTGTATAGTTAGGTGTTGTAGTAGATTGGATCTATTTAAAACCTGATTCAAGGCGCTCTTACGAAGAGTCAGCTCAATCCCAACAGTAATCTCATAATGTATTGACGGTTTTTTCACAGGAGACTATGTCGAAAACATTTCATTCATTCTGTAGATGCATAAGGATTGTATATAATATTGCTTAAGCCATTCTTATAACCAAAATACTTCCTCTTGTTTGTCATTCAATACTGTCCCATCTAGTATAGCCTTCTAACTAGTTTTCCTTAAAACTTGACCTACTTTTACATATAGAATAATGTTTGCTCATAGGAGATCTAGGGATCCTACAAGAAAGTTGGAAATAGAGTGGATGATAAAATTCTCAGATAACAATACTGAAAGCATAATTGCATGCAAAAATGAAATCCTCTCCCTATTTACTTACTACTTACTTTCAAGTTTCACAAAGTAAAGCACTGCTGTTAGTAGCGGTATTAGAAACAAGGACCATTTCAGATAGGACATTAGTGGGATTTGCTCAATGTTCAACCAACAGGATGGAGCTGGTACACGTCTGCCAAAAGCATACATTCTCTAAAACCAGGTAATAGTGTGATCGGAAGCCATAGAAGATATAGAGTTATCTGCATTGAGATAAGTATTATAACCTTACCTGCTCTGATGCCAATTGTACAAAGAATTATATGAATGGTAACTGAACACTAAGCACAGAGGGAGTTGAATTAGGTGTTGTAACAAGATATTATCTGTGTTTTTTTTAGTGATATGTTGTAATCGAGAGTTTTTCTGAGTAATTAAAGGAACGAGAGGGTACTTAATTCAAAAAAATCGTTCAAATTACAGAGAAATGAAGATTAACGTAGCGGTTAAAGTTTTATCACTAGGATTTCCCAAGGCATGATACTAATCTTAAGTGGATTACAGTCCAGACCATCTCTGCACATCTGCTCAAAAGAGATATAATCAAAACTCTTCAAATTACTGTCAGAAATTGTTCGTAATATCCTCAATCAGTAGACTTTAAACATCCCTACTCGGTGGATTCCCTTTGGTGGTCTTTCAAGAGCAACACACATAAAATACATGTTCATATAGAAACATAGTGTTCCAAAAGGTCATTTACATATGGGTAAGAAAGGTACTAACATCAGGACCCAAAGCAACATTGGGTACCAATAAAGTTTGATTTCAATTTTGTAGGTAAGCAAACAAAGACTTCAAACATGTGGACTGGATAGTGGCTGCTCCAAAACCACATAGACGGGTGATATACACAATTTTTCAGCTTTAACACTTGAGTAAAGGGACATGTAGTATATATGGAAACAAACAACAAAGGAAAAATTTTAGGCATTGGAAAAGTTGGAATACACAGCACCATCTCCCTCAATTGAAGAATGTCTTTATATGTTGAAGGTTATAAAACACTAATCTCATAAGCATCGAGCCAACTTATTTGTGACAAAGGATACAGATAGTTTTTAATAAAGAGATGCGTCATCCATAAATGAAGTCTACAAATGAAACTTCAAGTTGTTGGCATAAGTCGTTTCAAAAAACATTTTCATTACTTAATTTTTGCAAAGGTATTATCCCCTGAAAAACGAATGGTCTTTTGGGTAAGCGACAAACATAATGATGCTTGGCTAATGCATAGAGTTTCTCATATTCAATGGATCATTTTAAACAAATGGTCAGCATGATCTTGTTGTTATGGCTTTACCAAAAAAATTAAATCATATAAAAGATAAATTATGTGAGCCGTCGTGTCAATAAAGGGCAAACAAAATCAAAAGTTCTTTCAAACCTAAAATGTCATTTCAACTTCTATGACCACTAAAATTGATACATGGTATTTGTTTTCCATACCAAAGTAACCA
>PGTU02010605.1:0-19136 GCA_002896215.2 Cicer echinospermum | reverse complement strand
AAGTAGTGTTAAGACTCTACTTGATGATGGTTTTATAGTGGGAAATCCATTGCTGCCAAGAGGAATGACGTTCCGAGAACCAATGCCAGTAGGAATGATCGATGATGGCGGAGGTTGAATAACAATGGCTGCTATCTGTTGCTGCACAGACTGCTGCCAAGACTCAACGCGATCTCGAAAAGGAGGGGAGAGATCCGTGCTGCAGAGTTCAAGAGGATTAAAAGACTTTCGTCTGTTACAATCGCTCCAATTTGAGGGGACTGAGAATTCCAGAGCAAGCTAAATGCAATGGATTCAAGAAGTGGAGAAGATCTTCGAATGATTAACTGTCAGGCGGGAGTGAGGGTCAATCTAATGCCACTCTATATGCTACTAGGAGATGCTGAGTCTTGGTAGGAGGATTGGTGTATCAAGGTCGTTGATGAGAAGAAAAAAAAATCCAAAGTGCCTTTCACAGGAGGTGAACTGGGAATGCTTTCAAAGGGAAGTTTTCGACATAAGTTGACGAGCCATTCTTGTGTCATCGTTTCCCAAGAGGACTAAAGTATGAGATTCAAAGACTTTGTCTTACCCTGGGAATTCAACGTTTCCAGGTTCTTGTGGAAAAATGTAGAGAAGTGGAGGATATGAAGAATAAGAGAGCTAGCCGAGGAGGGAATTTTAACTCAGGAGGACCTTAGTCGGGCGAAGTATCAGAACAAGGGAAAACAGGTTGCTAAATCTTATAATCGACCACATGATAACAATGGGGGACGGGATAACCCAGGGAACCAAGACCTTGAGAGACAAGTGGGACAAGGTATACGATGTTTCCGATGTGGAGAAGAAGGACACTATGCTTATGCTTGTACCTTTAACAGTACTACTTGCTACAATTGCCATAAACCAGGGCACTTTGCAAGGAATTGCGAGGCTCCGAAGGTGGAACCAATGGTGGATGTAGCTAGGATTACTCTTCCTACTGCTAGAGGACAGGTGTATTGCGTCGGCGCTGATTTATCTAGCGATCTGATTCAATATGACTGTGCGATTACAGGTAACCTCTTAACTACACTTTCTGATTCGGGGGCAACCCATTCCTTCATTGCTATGGATTATGTATATCGTTTGAAGTTGTCCGCGTCTACTTTACTGCTAAGACTTTGACAGTAAATTATGCATGTTTACTTTGTCAAATAACCATTCAGAATAGGGACTTCTCGATTAATTTAATTGTTTACCTCTACAATAACCCAAGATCATTCTTGATATGGATGGGAAGCCATATCACTGGGTAATGATACATTGTACTCAATGTGTCGGCGTCATACTTAGTGTTTAAGTTTGCTACTAGGTAGATGTTCCGTACAAGGTGGAACATCAGCGACTTGCTGGGGTGTTGCAACCTTTAGAGATTACATGGAGTACCATCGAGTATATTATCAGACCGTGACCCGAAGTTTACATCACATTTTGGGAGCGTTGCACGAAGCATTGGGAACGAAGCTATGATTGAGTTCACCTACAACAATAGTTTCCACGCAAGTATTGGAGTGGCTCCAGATGAGACTTTATATGGGCGCAAGTGTCAAACGCCCTTGTGTTGGTATAAGGCCGGTGAAAATATGATCGTCGGACCAGAGATGGTGCAACAGACTACAGCTAAGGTAAGGAAAATCAAGGAGAAAATGAAGACTTCACAAGGTCGTCAGAAGAGTTACGCGGACAAGCGTCGCAGACTTTTAGAATTCGAATAGGGTGACCATGTGTTTCTGAGAGTCACACCTACTACTGGAGTAGGTAGAGCCTTGAAATTGAAGAAGTTGACTCCGAAATTCATTGGACCATATCAGATTTCTGCACGAATTGGGCCGGTTGCTTATCGGATTGCATTACCTCTGATACTGTCCAATATTCATGACGTGTTCCATGTGTCACAGTTGAGGAAATATCTTGCAGATCCATCTCACGTGATCGAACCAGACACAATCCAGCTAAAGGATAACCTGTCGTTCGAAGTACCACCCGTGAGAATTGATGACAGGAAGATTAAGCGGTTGAGGACTAAGGATGTTTCGTTGGTCAAGGTGATTTGGAACCCAATCACTGGAATGCGACTTGGGAGTTGGAGAGCAAGATGAGAGAACAACACCCAGAGTTATTTATCGATGCATAGTTTCGAGGACGAAACTAATTTTAGGGGGAGTAATGTAAGACCCACAATTTTAAAGTACCATTTATGTATTTTTGGCGTATTTTGGATTTTGGCTCGGAGGCTTTTAAGCCAAAGTTAATAATATTTTGGGAGTTTTATAATCAAAAAGATATTTTTAATGCCGATTAAAATTTCTCGTCGATAAATAAATTGAATTTAACTGCGGAAATCCTTTACGGAGAATTTAAGGCGTTTCGGGTGAAACGGTAATTTAATAAATATCTAGATTTTGAGATATTTGTTAAGTTATATTTATTATATTTTATATATGTTTGTTTGGAAGGAAAAAAGAAAGGAAAACTAGAAGGAAGGAAAAGGAAAAGAAAATAGTATATAAAGGAAGGAAGGAAAAAAGGAAGAAAGGAAAAACAAAGGAAAGAAAAAGAAAGGAAGGAAATTTCCCAAATTTCCATCTCCTTCCTCTGAACCTCACCGCGAGCAAAACCCAAAATTCCATCCTTCTCCATTTTTCGTTTTCGTTGCTTCCTTTTCTTCAAAGCTAGTGACCCAAGGTTGGGTGAGAGTTAGAGAAGGTTTTCGCAACTCCACTCTTCCTCTTTGATTCGAAAAACGAAGAAAAACGGTTTTGAGATCCAAACACAAACCCCTCCGTTTCTTCTAGATCCGAACCTCATTTCTCGAAGAGACAGAAGGGAAAGTTGCTCACCACCACGCTACGGTGCTAGTGAACTAATTTGGAAGCGGCGTTGCGAGCGGAAAATTTACCGGAATTACTCGCGGTACCGGAAACGCGCGTTAAAGCTAACGTTGAGGTAAGGGCTCCTTCCAAACTTCTAGTTTGCATTAGGGACTTATCTGTGGTTGTGTGGGAAGGAATTTGTTAGGGTTTAATGTATCGATTTGGGGAAAAATGAAACTAATGCGTTATGGGTGAAACCTTAGAGTTAGGTTTTGTTTATATTGATGAATGGTTCGTGGTAAATGAATTTGAAGTCATTGTGTAAGATTTTGGGTAAATGAAACTTGTGTGTTTTGAGTAGTGGATTGTGTCGATTTGTGTTCGTTGTTTTTGACATGCTCTTAATTGATATTGATGAAATTTGATATGTGTATGGTTGGATTTGTGAATAAATGAATTGATATGTTTTGATGTGAGAAATTGTTGAGTTTGTGTTGTGTGAAATTTGAAAACCATTAAGTTAAATGAGTATTAAGAATGGGGAATCTCTTAATGTCTCGGTTACTTAATATTTTGTTTTAAAGAAAAATCGTTTAAGTTAACTGGGCGTTAAGAATGGGGAATCTCTTAATGTCTCGGTTACTTAATATTTTGTTTTGAAAACCGTTTAAGTTAACTGGACGTTAAGGAGGGGGAATCTCTTAATGTCTCGGTTACTTAATATTTTGTTTTAAAGAAAAATCGTTTAAGTTAACTGTGCGTTAAGAATGGGGAATCTCTTAATGTCTCGGTTACTTAACATTTTGTTTTGAAAACCGTTTAAGTTAACTGGGCGTTAAGAATGGGGAATCTCTTAATGTCTCGGTTACTTAATATTTTTGTTTTAAAGAAAATCGTTTAAGTTAACTGGGCGTTAAGAATGGGGAATCTCTTAATGTCTCGGTTACTTAATATTTTGTTTTGAAAACCGTTTAAGTTAACTGGACGTTAAGGAGGGGGAATCTCTTAATGTCTCGGTTACTTAATATTTTGTTTTAAAGAAAAATCGTTTAAGTTAACTGGGCGTTAAGAATGGGGAATCTCTTAATGTCTCGGTTACTTAATATTTTGTTTTTGAAAACCGTTTAAGTTAACTGGACGTTAAGGAGGGGGAACTCTTAATGTCTCGGTTACTTAATATTTTGTTTTAAAGAAAAATCGTTTAAGTTAACTGGGCGTTAAGAATGGGGAATCTCTTAATGTCTCGGTTACTTAATATTTTGTTTGAAAACCGTTTAAGTTAACTGGACGTTAAGGAGGGGGAATCTCTTAATGTCTCGGTTACTTAATATTTTGTTTTAAAGAAAAATCGTTTAAGTTAACTGGGCGTTAAGAATGGGGAATCTCTTAATGTCTCGGTTACTTAACATTTTGTTTTGAAAACCGTTTAAGTTAACTGGGCGTTAAGAATGGGGAATCTCTTAATGTCTCGGTTACTTATTATTTTGTTTGGAAAATTGTTTAAGTTAACTGGGCGTTAAGAATGGGGAATCTCTTAATGTCTCGGTTACTTATTATTTTGTTTGGAAAATTGTTTAAGTTAACTGGGCGTTAAGAATGGGGAATCTCTCTTAATGTCTCGGTTACTTATTATTTTGTTTGGAAAATTGTTTAAGTTAACTGGGCGTTGAGAATGGGGAATCTCTTAATGTCTCGGTTACTTAATGTTCGTTTTTTGAAAATCGTTTCAGTAAATGAGTATTAAGAATGGGGAATCTCTTAATGACTTATTTACTGAATGTTTTGTCTTGAAAATCGTTAAGTTTAAATGAGAATTAAGAATGGGGAATCTCTTAATATCTCGCTTTTTTATGTGTGTTTCGGTAAATCGTGCTGACCCGGGATAGGTGGCACCTTGGTAAACAGTACGGGCCCGTGATAGGCAGTACGTTTACGATTTACGTTTGGTAAGTCGTGCTGACCCGGGATGGGTGGCACCTCGGTAAACAGTACGGACCCGTGATAGGTAGTACGTTTACGACTTACGTTCCTGAGGGAATTGTGTTTGGTAAGTTGTGCTGACCCGGGATAGGTGGCACCTCGGTAAACAGTACGGACCCGTGATAGGTAGTACGTTTACGACTTACGTTCCTGCGGGAATTGCGTTTGTCTGTGAGAGACTGCGCAGGGGTTTGTTCGTGAGAGACTACGCCCTAGTTTAAGTTAGATGAGAATTAAGAATGGGGAATCTCTTAATGTCTCGTTTACTCGTGTATGTTTTGGTAAGTTGTGCTGACCCGGGATAGGTGGCACCTCGGTAAACGGTACGGACCCGTGATAGGTAGTACGTTTACGACTTACGTTCCTGAGGGAATTGTGTTTGTCCGCGAGAGACTACACCCTGTTGATTTGTGAACTGTTGGTTCATTTTGTTTGTGTAGTAATGTGTTATAAATGCTAAGTGTTATGTTTTAGAATTTGGTGATAACATGTTTGATTGCAATACCATTTCGAAATCCATGATGTCGTAGTAATTGTGTTATCAGTGTTAAGTGTTAAGAATTGGGATTATGCATGAATGTGATTCAGTTAGTTTATGAATTTTTGAAAGAATGCACAGGTAAATCGATTTCCCAATCGATTGGATAGTAAACAGGGACTTGGCCAAATGGACAAAATCGATTAGCCAATCGATTTTGTAATCAGTTTTTCGAAAATCATTTACGAAATCGATTGCCCAATCGATTGGGCCTAAGTCAGGGACTCATCCATATTCGACCAAATCGATTTGGAAATCGATTGGCCATTAAGTCAGGGGCTCAGCTACCCTGTCAATCGATTTCCCAATCGATTGAATCAAGCCAGAGTTCAAAATTTCACTAAAAACCTTCAGGAAATCGATTTGGAAATCGATTGGTATTAAGTCAGGGGCTCAGTACTCACTCAATCGATTTCCCAATCGATTGATTTCAGCCCAGGATTCTGTTTCATCAAAATCCTTTACCCCAATCGATTGCCTAATCGATTGGCTCAGTGAAAATCCTCAGTTTTAGTTGTATGACTGTTTGCTCATGAAACTATCCATGTCTTGATTTGTTATGTTATAATTAGGGGATTGAGAACCTCATTTTACTTTCATTTTAACTGGCAAAGTATTGTATGAACTTTTCGCATATTGAAAATCCTGCTAAGGTGCATGCTTAGTTGAAAAGTTATTTTAGCATTTAAAACTTAAATGTTATGTGTTAACTGTTATTTTCGGTTGGTGACCTTTACAATTATTGTGGAAATCTGGGCTTTGCCCTCAGATGAGAGTCAGGACGATCTTACCGGTTCGTACCCTACGGACGGAAATGGAGATGGGAACGCTTGACTGCAACTACGATAGGGGGATCTCACGGGGCGCGTGGAGATCAGTCAGGGTGTTTAGTTGTTTTGTAAAATGATCAGACTAGGTTGTCACAGAGGGAACAGATGTCTTTCTTTTGTATTGCATTTATTTTAAAATGGAAGACTGTACCTATACTAATATTGTCAGCTTGACATGTTATTTTCGATGGGTTACATGTACCATTTGTTGTTGGGTAAATGGTTTGGATTTATAATTGGAGTAACTTTTCCGCTGCCTGTAAATTATAATGACTCAATTATTTATCCAAAGGCATTTCTTTATTTATTCCTCTGTTTTAGTTTAATTACTTTTGAAAAAAAAAATATACCCTCGCTTTGAAAAACGGGGTGTTACAGTACATGTGCTCCTTTTCGAGGTATTCAACATACTCATCTCCAAATATGTCTTTATTCATGTGTACGATGGGCGAATTGTTGCTGCTGCCCATGTTCCTTTTTATTTGGATGTCAAGACACGCCCCGTATTTACCAAGGCGGGGCTGACTTTTATTAGGAGCAGCAGCAGCAGCGACCGATTTTCCCCGATCCAGATTTTTTGTTGCTGCAAGTTTGGCAGCTTTGTTACCCTCGGGCCTTTGTGATTTGGCAGCTCTATTAACCTCCAATTTTTGAGGTTTTGCTGCTTTTTTTGGCTGTAGGGGTGGTTTATTTATTTGGACCTACAAAAAATGAGGTAAAATGTTAGTTTATTGAATCTGAAAAAATGACAAACCTTAGGCAATAAATGTGACAAACCTTTTCGGGAGATGTAACTGATTTGTCTTGGGAATCTTTTTTTGGAGGGCAACAAGGTTTGTGGGCCATGCCACGTAACTACCAATAGCGTCGCTTAAGAACTGCATATCTCCATCGTTGTCCGGTATGGGCAACGGTGCAGTTGGTTCGAAAGCAACCGTAGGCGATACTTTGACATGGCCCGCGGGGATCGGAATATTGTGCAATACTTCTCCCGAAGTATTGTACAATATTCCCTTTCCCACCTTCCGTTGAGTAGGCGAGGACAAGTATAGGACACATATAGTGACACCCTACATCAATAGTTAAAACATAAGTACAGTTAATATATAAGTTTGTTTAATACATAAGTAATTACATAAGCAAGTAAGTAGTAAGTAATTAATTACCTCGAGAATACTTTTCAAACCGACGTTGCAACTCCCGGTTTCACTCTCCATTTGTATTTCAGGTTGGAGCTGAACCGGAAGTTGCTTGTCTTTATTCGTATTCACCAAGAGTGCCACTTGCTCTGATAGGATTCTGAGCTTCTCAAATACTTCCTCGTTGGAAGGTTTTTGGCGCTTCTCTTGAGGAAAAAAGCTTTTGGGAGTTACGCCAGATCCTTTCCCCCTAACTCGACTGGAATACTCAGGGACATTAAACACTTTCTCAAGAATGTCCCTGCAAGTATCCTTGTTGCCCTCTTGAGTTTCAGAACTTTGTTCAATAATTTCCTAAAATACATGTAACATTAAAAAGATAAGTTCAATAGCATTTTTAAAATACAATATTAAAAAATATTAAAGTGATAATATACTTACACAAAGTTCTACAACTTTTTTGACATTTTCATTATCAACCACTCCTTCTTTGTTAACACGCGCTTCCTTCCATAAGATATGACGATCCAAGGGTTGATCGGCTTGGGTGTCTTTCTCTATTCGTTAAAATCATAAACAAAATAATACAAATTAGTTACACACTATAGTTTATAATACAAATTACTTCATTATATAAAAGTGATGTTTAATTACTTACAAGTTGTTGTTCAAGGCGTGCATATCCCATACGTGATTTCTTGTATGGGTGTTTTACATTGCTTGCCCGTTCGCGATTTGCCTTACTAATATTCTATATAAAAAAATAGCAATTGTGTAAAAATTTAAAATACGCTACGAATATGAATAATAAAACACAAATGCTAATAAATTAATCACTTACGACAAACGCCGGGTCAGAACGTTTGGAAACAAATGCTCTCCATTCATCCTTTGATATATAATGTTGATATATTTTTGGAGGTTCAGCACTTGCGTTTCCTTCTCTATCTTTTAGATAGAAATTTGAGAGATGGGATCTAAATCCACGATGGATCTTCCCAGCAACTCTCAAAACATACGACTTTCGTTCCTCATCAAGAACAAAAGTCGCCTGCAATGAAAACAATTATAAGTAATGTACTTTACAGAAAAAAAAATTATAAATGACAAAAGAGTAGATCAAAAAATTTACTTGAATGTCATTCCATATAATACCTTTGGCATCCTTCAACGCCTTATCTCTCCAATTGTCAATTGTGATTGGGACATTTTGACGAACAACAGCCCCAATATAGCTTACAAACATGGAGCTGTTGGGGTCAACTGGCTGACCACTCTCGTTCCAGCCAACCTAATAAACTCATATAGTAAGTACATGCCCTAAACCCTAAAAAAAGATAAAAACCACACATCAAACAAAGTATAGTATACCTCAAATTTAATGTCACTACTCCTTGCTTTAATCACCTTTTGCATGATAGTTGCACCATGTTTGACTTCTTTTTCATAAGTCTTAGAGGTGCCAACTTCTATATCTTTGTTTGCATCCATTTAACTACAACAAGTTCAACATGCAGTTTAGTATAACATCAACAAGCTCAACATGCATCATGCATTATTATAAACAACCTCAACATGTATCAGTATATCTTAAAAAAGCTCAACATGCATTTTAATGATTACAAAAAATTTATAACATCAATACCTGAATAATGGTTCGAAGAAAGATGAAATGTAAAGAAAAAAGGGAACGCAGAAAGTTCACAGAAATATGGTTCACAGAAATACGATATTGAAGAAATACGTAATGAGGGTTACGTATTTCAATGAAAATATATTGTGTGAAATAAGAGAGATGATCTTGGATGGAAATAAGGTTCGAAATGAAGGAGATGATCGTGGAAATAAGGTTCGTAATGGACGGGATGATAGGGTTTGCAAAAGAAGAGAAGAACGATGAAGGTTGAGATGATAGTGAAGTTTACGTAATGAAGAGGAAACTGAAGAGGTAACTGTTATATATACGTAACCCTTTTACAGCGCTTTTTATAAGCCTTTTACAGCGCTTCTTTTGCAAAGCGCTCCAAAAGGCGTCTTTAGTTAAATTTTTAAAAGGCTCTTTTACAGCGCTTTTCCCAATAAGCGTTGTAAAAGACCTCCGTGTGTTATTATGTTATATGAATGTTTTTTAAAGCCTTTTACAGCGCTTTTACACATAAGCGCTCTAAAATGTCTCTTTATATTAATTTTAAAAGGCTCTTTTACAGCGCTTCTCCCAATAAGCGTTGTAAAAGACCTCCTTGTTTTATTATGGTATATGAATGTTTTTTTTAAGCCTTTTACAACGCTTTTCTAAATGAGCGCTGTAAAAGGCCTTATTGTTTTTGTGTTTTGTTATGTTATGTTATTTTTTAAACAAGCTCAACATGCAAAACCCACATAAATGGTCACCACCAAAATCTCTTCTCCTTTTATGCATCTTCTTCACAAACATCAAAGCTTACTCTTTCACAATTCAATCTCCACCTCAACACCCTTTTTATCTCTTTACATTCTCTTTCCTTCTTAAATTGAAACTTGGTATTCAGGATCATTGCCATGTTGCGAAAAATGGGTTTGTGTCTGATGTTTTTGTTAACAATGTGTTTTTGGGGATTCCCATGATGCGTACAAGGTGTTTGAAGAAATTCCTGTTAGAGATAGTCATGTTAGGTGTCTGATGAATATTATTTTTAAAGCTTTTTTACAGCGCTTTGTCAAATAAGCGCTGTAAAATGTCTTTTTTACTTATTTTCAAAAGGGTCGTTTACAGCGCTTTTTATAAAAAGCGCTGTAAAAGGCTTGTGTGTTGGTTTTATTTGGGTTCAATTTTGGATGACTGTAACTCAGACATTTATTCCAATCGAATTGGCACTTAATTTACATTATATAAGTGACATTAGTAGCAAACTGTGAGATGTTATAACACTCAATTAATTGTGATATGCACGCCATATTAGAATATTAGTATAAACCATTTGCCTTACTAATTGGGATATAAACCATTCAAATTATATAAGTGACTTAATTTGCTATTCTGCCATATTAGTATAAAACACTCAATTCAAATTACATGCATATTTATCACAATAATTCAGATTATATTCATATTTATCACAATAATTCAGATTACATGCATAGCTTATATAAAACAATTAAACATATACATTAAGATGCCCTTCTTCTTTTCCTGGTGACTTTCACATTTGTTTGTCCATTTACAATACGAAACGATGGATTAATCCAAATTCCCTCATCATGATCATCTCTAAGATATAAACCATCATCAGTTGAATCAATTTCATGTGGTTGTTGTGATGTTGCAAATAAAAGATCATTACCAACATCTTCATCATTATTGTTATCATCACTTATTTTATTGGTCGATAGGACAACAGACCATTTATCATCAGAAGGATCAGTGACATAAAACACTTGTTGAGCTTGCGACGCTAAAACAAAAGGCTCGTCTTTGTATCCCACCCTATTAAAATCGACAAGCAAGAATCCTGACTCATCAATCCGAACGCCATTATTATTATCGACCCACTTGCAACCAAATATGGGAACACGAAACATTGTGTAGTCTAACTCCCATATGCGCTCGATAACCCCAAAATATGATAGATTTGCATATATTGGTTTTTGGTCTTTTGCACTTGAGACATGCATCGCTTCAGCTACGAGAGTGACTCCACTATTTTGCATAGTGGTCTGATCATCTTGTTCTTTGGTATAAAATGTGTAGCCGTTAATAACATAACCAGTGTAAGAAAAGACATGTAAGCTCGGAGCATTTGCTAGCCACCTCAATCTATTTGAAATTGATCCGGGGTCTATATCAAATTTTGACATTATGTGATTTTTAACCATGTTACAAAACTTCGATTGTGCTCTCGAGTTATCCAATTTTGATTCCTATTCATGTTCAAACGAGATAACTGATCAATGTGTATTGTAACATACGGTTGAACCTCATCATCATTGTGCAGAACATACAATTGTGCCTGCTCCCATTCTGTCCTTGATATAGTCAGTAGTCTCCTTCCAGTTATCCCTTCTCCTGATATTCTTCCTGAATGACGAGACATGGGAAGCCCTATGGATTCAACATTGGACAGATATTCAGTACAAAATTCAGCAGCCTCTTCAACAATGTATCGTTCAGCAATACAACCTTCTGGTCGACTTCTACTTTTTACGTACCCTTTTAATATTTTCATATATCGTTCTATCGGATACATCCATCTAATATAAGCTGGCCCACAAAGTTGTCTCCTTAACCAGATGAACAGTAAGGTGAACCATTATATCAAAAAACGATGGTGGGAAATACATTTCAAGCTCACACAAAGTAACAACAATTTCCGTCTGCAATGTCGGTAATTTCTGAGGGTCGATCACTTTACTACAAATTTCCCTGAAGAAGAAACATAATCTAGTTAAGGCTAGTCGAACTTTTTCAGGTAAAATGGAACATATACCTATTGGTAGCAAATGCTCCATTAGAATATGACAATCATGGGTCTTCAAACCTTTTAACTTGAGGTCTTTCATACAAACCAAATATTTAATGTTCGAAGAGTATCCTTCTGGAACTTTAACTTCGTGTAGAAATTTACATAAAACAATTTTTTCCTTTCTAGATAGAGTATGAGTGGCTGGAGGTAGATATGTGCGATTTCCTTTCTTTACTGGAGCCAGTTCTAGATAGAGTATGAGTGGCTGGAGGTAGATATGTGCGATTTCCAATCTTGCGTTGACGCCATCTTTAGACTTTCCTGGAGCATTGAGTAACGTACCAATAACACTATCAAATACATTTTTTTCAATATGCATCACATCGAGGAAATGTCTTACATACAATGACTTCCAATATGGCAATTCAAAGAAAATTGACATTTTCTTCCACCCAGTTTTCACCAGCTCTCCCGCAAAAGGTTTGCCAAATTTATTGGTCAAACCTTGTACTTTTTCAAGTATTTGATATCCAGTCGGTGCTAAAGGAGCTTTACCTTCCTCTGATTTTCCATTGAATGCATTTCTCCACCCACGATACTGATGACTATAAGGTAAAAATCTACGATGTCCAAGAAACACATTCTTCTTACAATGTTTCAACCGCATCCAATTTATACTCTCTTCACATATATGACATGCACACTGACCTTTAATGCTATATCCTGATAAATTACCATATGCTGGAAAATCATTAATTGTGCCGAACAACATAGCCCTCAAATTGAAACACTCTTTCATATACCCATCATAAACTTCCACACTTGTCTCCCACATAATTTTTAAATCTTCAATTAAAGGAGTCAAGTATACGTCGATATCATTCCCCGGTTGTTTGGGTCCAGAAATTAACAGAGACAACATCATAAACTTACGCTTCATACATAACTATGGAGGTAGGTTATATATTACCAAAATCACAGGCCACGTGCTATGTGAGATGCTTTGAAGACCATGTGGATTCATTCCATCAGTAGAAAGTGCAAGTCTTAGATTTCTTGACTCTATCCCGAATTCAGGATACTCGTGATCAATTTTTGCCCATTGTGGGGAATCTGCAGGGTGTCGAAACATTCCATCTCTAATTTTTTCATCTGCATGCCATGTCAAGTGTTTTGAATCTTCTTCACTGCGATACATGCGCCTAAATCTTGGTACTTATAGGAAAATACCCACACGACTTTTGCTGGAGTAGATTCTTTCTTCTTATATCGAGAGACCATTGCATTTCGGACACGCCTTAAAGTAGTTCATATTCGTTTCGAAATAAAATGCAATCGTTAGGGACACACATGAATCCTTTCGTAACTCATTCCAATAGAACACAAAATCCGTTTAGCCTCGTAGGTTCGACTGGGAAGTTCATTATCATCTGGCAACATATCTTTTATGAGTGTTAATAATTCTGTAAAGCTTTTATCAGACCATCCATTACTCGCTTTTAAGTTGTACAACTTTAATATCGCTGACAGTCTTGTGAATTTAGTACAACCATTATATAATTCTTTCTCTGCATCACTCAACAAACTTTCAAACATTTTAGGACAATCTCGAAGATCTTCTTCAACTGCTTTTGCAATCTCATCAACTCGGTCCGGCTCATATGTATCTGTATCGAAGTCAGTTGAAGCATATGTCGAACTATTCTCAAAATTTTTTTTTTTTTTTGTCTTATCCAACATGTGTAGCTTTGATCAATTCCATTACATACTAGATGTCCTTCTAATTCATCTTCTCTAACACGTTTTCCAAAACAACATTTTAAACAAGGACAAACTACTCTATTTGGATCTTTTGCATTCTTCACTGCAAACTCAACAAACTCCTTCACTCCAATTTCATACTCTTTTGACAATCGATTGGCTGAAATCCATTTCCTATCCATATTATACCACCTATATAAATGCAGTAACAAAAATAATAAGCTTTCAAAACATATCAACAAGTTTCAAAAAAAACCAATATCAACTAACAATTTCAAAACAGAACAGATCATGTGGTATGAGTTTTGACAATTTTTGACAATTTCAAAACATAACAGATCATGTGTAGAAGATTTAATATATATATATATATTATATATATATATATATATATTATATATATATATATATATATATATATAACAATTTTTAGTAGATTTAATATATATATAAACAAACATAACAGATCATGTGTAAAAAATACATGAGACAACGTAGATGGCCGCACAGTACGTAGAGGGTATTAGGGTTCCCAACGTATATAATTATTTGAAAGATGTAGAGGATATGAGGGTTTCCAACGTATATAATTATTTGAAAGATGTAGCTTACAGCGCTTGTGAAAAAAGCGTTGTAATAGGTAGTTAAATTCAATGAAAGCGCATGTATTAGGTAGTTCAAATATTTGGAAGCGCATGTGTTTACAGCGCTTGTGAAAAAAGCGTTGTAACTGATACGCGAAAGCGCTTCATTTTACAGCGCTTTTTTGACAAGCGCTGTAAAAGCCTTATAACGTTATGCGCAAACGTTATATGACCTACAACAGCGTTTGTTTTACAGCGCTTGTGCACAAAAGCGTTGTAAAAGGCCCGTATTTTTAAAATATATTACATACAGGCTTGTGTGTAGCAAGCGCTGTAGTAAATTGGCCGGCTATTAATTGCTCATTGTTTGGGCGTAAGTACAATTAGAGTGTTTTCAAAATTACTCTAAACCAAAATTTCTAGTAACTATGTGCGGAAAATAAAAGGAAATTAGAGCGTGTACCTTAAATCATTGTTAACTCTCCTTAAAATTTGTTGAGGAACATCACATTTTATGGATCGAGGACGTTCCTTTCTGAGTTGAAAATTATGGATTAATTTCTAAATCATTGAAGATGTATTAAGACAATTCAACTGCAAACTTTTATGGCTAGAATTATAAAAGTGAAAGTATGAAGCAAGTATAGTTGACATTAAGTACATAGCAAGGCATGAGAGTCAGTTAAAGATTAAATAATTATTATTGAGTTGAAGATGAAGCATGCAGCATGATTAGTTCTGTTAAAGATCAAGACAATTAAACATTGAGCATATTATCACTTGAATTGATGATTGTTATCTATTTGACTAAGGGCATGCCACCGTCAAATTTAAGGATCGTGTAGATAGGATGAGACTTGGTTGTTGTATCAGGTTTTAGTTAAAAGAACATAATTTTAGTTTCATGAAACTCTATATGTATGATATTTTCTCATTTTTAATTTTTTTATTGTACACATTCGATTTTTGAGAAATGTCATTTAAGTTTGAAATCAGAATAAACATAATTTGGTTGAAGCTACAATACATGTGATATGTAGAAGATAATACTAAGAATATATAGAGAGAGTGTTGGTTTTTTCATGTGTTTTATTTATTTTTTAAATAATTGGTAACACCCACTATAAGAGAATAGCAATAGGAGACTAGTTGTAAATGAGATGATTCAGGTAGGTAGTTATAGATTCAGGTAGACAGTTATAATGACAATTGTCCTAGTGATTGACAATTGTCCATTTGACCTCTTGTAAACCTGCTATAGTAGGTGAACCTCAGCAAGTACATAAGCTGAAAACTCAAAATGGTAAAGAAGGATTTTCAATAAACAAAACAGAATTTATCAATATTCCAATATGGTAACACAGAGCTATTTCAAGGAATACCTGTTCAAAATTCGTACTATTGTTGATTTCGCCTAGTTCAATTGGAGATCATTGCGATGAATCAACACATTGACATTATTCTTGAATGATTACTCAAGTTGTGTGTTATGTGTGTCTTTGTTGAAAAAGAAGTTTGAACTATGGACATTGCAGAAGTCGAGGCTCTCTCTCGCTAATGAATTACAGCTTGAAAAGACAAGAATAAAAACCATAGTTAACAATCGCTTCATTGAATTTTGACAACCCTTTTACTCCATTCGCCTCAATATGCTTCTGATGATGCCTTCTCCTTATATTGAGGTTCTTCATCTACACTTTTTGATTCTCCATCTCATAGGTTTTCGTGGTGGTCGCGGAAGTCGAGAAAGCCGGGTCGTGGGAGAGGTGGGTCTTCTCTCCAATATTCAATGTCAAGTTTGCCTCAAGTATGGGAACACTCAGCTATCATATTGTTGGCATAGGTTTAACTAGGTATTTTTACCACAACATCACAGAGTTTCAAGGTATCCTCATACTAATATGAATTGTTTGGTTCTTCACATAGATATGGTGCTCCTCCACCATGTTATGTGTTGTATCAGCCTAATCACATATGGACAAGACCTCAAGCTCCACAACATCCTTCCCTTGTCTTGCTTGCGCAACCTAGTGCCTTGATTCACAATTTTGCAGTTGTTGCTATTACTTCTTGGTTTCCATACTCTAGCACATTTTTCAAGTAACTAGTGATGCTAGAAACATTCAACAATTGACTCCACTTGAAGGTCATGATCTGATCTTCATTGGAATGGACAAGGTTTGCCCATTCGTTCCTCTAGTTCTAGTACTTTTCCTCTCCCACACAAACCTCTTTGTCTTCATAATCTACTACTTGTCCCCTCAATAACTAAGAACCTAAATAGTGTTAGTTAATTTGCCAAGGAAAGCTCTGTTTATTTTTAGTTTCATGCTAATGAATGCTTTGCTAAATCTCAGGAAATTGATGTTATCCTTTTGAGAGGTCGTGTTGGAAATTGATGTTATCCTAATCTTACTCTTAATTCTACTAATTTTCTCATTCTCCAGCCTTTACCATCTCTTAATAATGTATCCAGTGACAATATTGGTTCTAGTAGAGATTTATCTACTAGTTCTCAATATCTTTGATGTATAAGCCTTGGACAACCTAATAGTCATACATTGAAATTAGTACTTGATCATTGTAAGATCTCATTTTCTTATAAAGATGTTTCCGATTTATGTATTGCTTGCTATATGGGAAGACACACATATTACACCCAACACCTCACGCACCATTTACACTCATCCATTTGAACTAGTCTGTAGTGATTTATAGGGACATTCCCTTAATGCCTCTACCCTTGGCTATCACTGTACATCATCTTTGTTAATACTTACTCCATATTCACTCGGATCTATTTACTAAAATCCAAGTATGAAGCCATTACCATCTTCAAACAATTCATAGTCATGCCTTAGTTACAAATTGGGCATTCGCTTAAGGCATTTTAAACTAATTGGGGGTGAATTTCGCCCATTCACCGAATACCTTAAGCTTTAGGGATTATTCATAGACTTCTATATCCTCACACTCATCACCAAAATGGTGTCGTGGAAAGAAACATTGTCACATTGTTGAGTTGGGCCTTAGTCTCCTAAGCCAAGCTTTTCTTCCATTAGCCTATTTGGACTATGCATTCTCCACTATTTTCTATCTCATAAACAAGCTCCCTACATCCTCCTTTCACTTCAAATTACCATACACAACTTTGTTTAATCAATAACATGACTACAAATTTCTTAAATTCTTTGGATGTGCATCTTTCCCATTGCTACGACCTTATAATGCTCACAAACTTTATTTTTGTTTTCATGAATGTTTATTCTTGGGGTACTCTCCTTCTCATAAAGGCAAAGGCAATAGGTGATTGTCCCATATCGGTAGGTTATGCATTTCCAATGATATTTTGTTTAATGAAACCAAATTTCCTTATCCAACCCTTTTTCCCACCACTAGTGTTTCTTCTTCACCCTCTTCTAGTGTTACATTAGCTCATCTCTTCACCTATTTGCCCTCTTCATTCCTTCTGGAAAATTTTCCTCAAAATATGGTCCCTCAACATCAATTTCCTTCTCAGCCCTTATATATGAACCATCTTCTCAGTATTCCACTTTTGATCATGTACCTTCCATATCCACAACATTACCTTCATATCCCACAACATTCCTTCTTCCATTAGATCCCCTTCCCCTAACACTAGTCTTTTTCTCCTGAATCTTCATCTCCCACTAATTTCTCTCCTATTCCACCTTATGCTCAACCATTTCTTACTAAACTTGTCAATGATCATCCCATGAAAACTCATGTCAAGTCCGATTTTGAACAACCTTGAAAACACCTAATTTGCTTCTTACCCATTCTAACCCAAGCAGTCAAACAAGCCCTTATTTACCCTAGCGAGAAACTCAGAGACGTTGCTCTTAACACCATTGGAGGAGTTTTATCAAGAATCATTCATGAATCCTTCTTGTAATTCTTCTTTAATCTCTATCTTTTATATCTCTACCATGAGTATTTAAACCTATTTGTTAGGGATTAGCGTAATAAGATGAACCCTTATTTTTCTAATTTGATTACTAGTTATATGAATGAGTTTATTGAATTATTTTTCCTATCTCTATGCTTAATGCTTTTTATTGTTTGATCAACATTAAAACGCTTTATGATTCGTATTTTGAAACGGAAGTGGACTTTACGAATACTTGAGATGAGGAATTCATGAATTTATAGTCTAGGGATAGATGTGGGTCTTGAACCAATTAAATTAGATGCAAAAGCAATAGTTTAACAAGGGAATTCTTGTACGGTAAAGCTTAATTCTAATTTTAAATCCACTAAGGAATTAGAGGTTACTTAGAATTAAAGATTCTGTCACTAAGACATTAGAGAAGAATACTAAAGAGAATTATGTAATAATTCAATAAAAGAATTCAGTAACTAGGATCAAATTAGACACAAAGTTGGATTCGAAATGAAACTCATTTCTGATATTTTTCTATTATAAAGAATAAATTTTATTACTGTTGTTAATTTTTAAATATATTTCAATCATTTGGGAATTTTTTGTTCAATTTTGGTAATTAAATATTTCGATAGTAAAATCGAATAGTAAAACTTAATTCTTTAAGTTCGCAGCTGGGGTATTACCGTTTTTTATGTTACTGCCCCACGATTTCAGTACGACTAGCTGAAACGTTATACTGGTGCATTCAGTTGTACCCTTTACACATCTTGAGTTGTCTTTTATGTCAATCAAAGTGTGTCGATTTAAGGTAATGCTTCTCTGAATGCTCATGTGGGTGCAGTTTTAGAAACATCTTGGGTGTTATTCTCATAAGGTACTAGTCCATCTTGGTCTCGCTTTAGGTCGTTTTCCCCCCAAAACCCCTCTCTCAAGGCTTTCTGTTTGTTGACCTTTTGGGGTGCTACATATTTACTTTGTGTCCCGAAAGTCTGCATTTCTTCGTGGGTCACGAAAAATTAGCCCAGTTATTGGCCTCTTTCCATTGCACGTGAATTTTGCTTTATATCGTTATGTGTTCGTTTCCGCATTTCTAACTAAACTTTTTTTTTCTCAAACGATACTCA
>PGTU02010603.1:0-19123 GCA_002896215.2 Cicer echinospermum | reverse complement strand
TAACTCTTCTGGAAATTCATATTTTAATAAAGATTTTTCATCCTCCAACTCATGCTTAATGCTCAATTTTCTCCAAAAAACATGCATGTTATCTAAAGGGATAACATTACCAGATATCTACAAATTTGTCAACTCACAAGCACAGTGTAATCCATGAATTATTTTGATTGAGCACCCAAATTTTGTTTTGTCTGTACCTACAATCATTATCCTCTTTAGTTGTTTGTCGATTTTTTTAAAACATTTCCTTGATACAAGGTGATGTAATTCTTGATAAAATGATGAATTCTACCTGTGCTCAACATCGATAATGGTTTTCTGAAATGACGATTTCATGATACCCAGTTTGTTCTTCAACATCATATTCACAATATCCCAACTTTTACACAAGTCTCCATTACTAGTTTGCAGCATGTTTTTCAATCTCCAATGAGCAAACCCAGCTCTACGAATAAATTAAACAACACAAATGAAAACAAATCACATAAATTACTAAATCATATTTTTAAAACAAAACAAATGATAATTTAAAAGTACATGTTGGACGTTGTATTCCCTAAATGCATCACTCTATTGGTCCAAGTCAGGAAAAATCTTTCTTTGTAAGGTGTCAACCATGAATCTTTAACATAATCAATAAAAAGGATAATATCGGCATACACTAGCTTAAAGTGTTGCAAGTGATCATCATACTTCTCCGTAGTAGTTGAAAGTACAATTTTTTTCTTTCATGAATCCATTATCTGATCTTGTCTATCCTTTCTCACATATTGTTTGTATTTTCCGCAACATTTTTTTCAATGTGAAAACGACATAGTAAATTGAGTGAAGAAGGAAATACAACACCAATAGCATTCATCATGGCAAGATCTCTATCTGTCACAATAACTTGAGAAATTATATTCTCAAATACGAACAATTGTTTTACCTTTTCAAATGCCCAGATGAGTTTATCTTGTCGCTTTTGTTCCAAGTAAGCAAATGCAACTGAAAATGTCAAACTAGTAGATGTTACACCAATAATTTCAAGCAATGGTAATCAATATCTATTTGTTTTGTATGTTCTATTACATATCAAACAAAATGAAACGTGTTCAATAACTTTATACAATCAGAATGCGTCCAAAATATGTCTCTCGGAACATTTGAATTCTCTTGTCTTTTTGTTCAATGTACATAATTTTCATTTTGTATTAACTTCTAGAGATGCTGCATTTCTATGTACGAACCTCTCAAAGATGATCGATAAGTACTTCTTGCTTTATATATTTGAGTGGTAATTGTGATATTCTCTTTATTTCTGTCTTTCAAAGCATTCAAAATAAACCTTGGTGCAAGCTTATACTTTTTCATTAACAAATTTTCTCTCCTCTTCATGTCATTGACAAATTTCTCTCCTCTTCATTTAAATACCCCAAATATGAATGACCGTCTAAAGTATCGGCTAAATCGTTATTATGTATTTCACAAGGAACAGTAATTTTCCATTCTTCACCTATATTCAACAGTATACATATGAGTTTGAATGGAAAGTTTTTCTTGTGAGAACAAGTTACTGTTGATTTTGATTTTGATTTTGATTTATATTTTCCACCTTTTTCGCATCTCAAAATTAATTTGTCTTTTCTTCCTCTTTTTTCGGTAGCTTTATTAGATCGAATGATACCAATTATTATTCCATTTTACCTTCCAATAGTTTTTGTCCATTCGAATACAACTTCTTGAGAGGAAAATATCTACAAAATATATTTCAAATAAAAAATCAAATATATGTCTATACGTTAAAAACTAAAACATATAAAATCATTTATCATTAATATTACCTGATCGATCAGTAGTTAATATATCTGTAGAATCTATAGTCTTTATTGGTATTGTAGCAGGAACTTCAAATAATTAATAATAAATGATTATACTAATATTACAATATAATATTTAAAAAAAAAATTAATAATTTTTAAAATTATATTACATTTGAATTTTTTCTGCAAAATTGAAAATTCTGGAAACTTTACACTTTCAAAATGTAATCTTATTTTAAACTTTCATTTTCTGAAACTTTTGAAGATTTTATAGTTTCAACTTTCGAAAGTTTTGAAAATCTAAAAATTTTCTATTTTGAAAATTTCGAAAGTTTCGAAGATTTTGAAAAATTTGGAAAACTCTATTTCGAAACTTTCGAAAATATGGAAAAATTGAAAATTTTCTATTTCAGAACTATAAAATATTCGAAGGATACTTGCTTTTGAAATTTCAAAGATTTGAAATGTTTTAAAGAAAAGAGAGAATTTTGTTAAGTTTCGAAAGAGGGAGTGAAAAAATGTGTAGTAAAAAAATTGGGGTTTTATAGGATAGTAAAAAGGACAAAATAGTATTTCTGCTTAGGTTGGAAGGTGAGAAGTTCAAGTGGAGGTGCATGATTGAAATCTCAATTTTGTTTTAAATCAAGAGAGAGGAAGTTATGATATATTGGCAGAGTTGCAATTAACAAAAGAGAAACAAGCTGAAAAAATTGAGAGGAAATAATGAATTACAATTAGGTCATATCAATTGCCACGAAAGGAAAGACTCTCGTGAGGTACTAAAATAAAGGAACCAATGTTAATCATTTACTATTAGTATTAACTAGAATATGATTCGCTCTTTGCGCTGGTTTAAACTTAAATTTTTTTATAAGGTGTATATATATATATATATATTATATATATTATAATATATATATTTAATGTTAATCTTTGTGAATTTTATAGTTATAAGAAAAATTAAATACCATAAAAGATATTGTTAGAGTGTGTAAACTTAAAGATATTTTTATGCTTTAAAAAATCATAAAAAAACTGTGTTATAAATTGTACCATTTTAACTAGTATTTTTGTGGTGTATGGACATAAAATTAATCATGATTTAAAAGATAAATTATATAATTGATAATCGTAAAATTTATTTTTATTAAAGTATATAAGTTATGTAGGAATTTTTTAAATTTTAACATTTTTTCTACACATATTAAAATGTTTTCGAAATAATGCTCACGGTGCATTGATGGTTTGAATTGAGAAAGCATAAGGAATAAAGGAATTGAAAATGCCAAAGATCATATAAAAAAAATCATTTTGTGCTTTAAAAATTTGAAAGTGTTCGACGTATCCAAAATAATATATATTAGTTAAAAAAAAAAGAAAATAACTTGTATCAAAAAGTTAAAAAAATAAATATTGAATGACATAGATAAAAAAAATAGGAAAATAGAAGAATAATAAATTTTAGTGGAGAAAGAAGATGACATGAAGTTATACGATCTCATTTATTTTCATTACCTAGTTGAAATAATACAAAGGTTACACAACGTGACAATACTTAATTATGAGTGGTTCAGTGATTTTTTTCATTAAATTAAATTAGTAATTGAATTTTCAACGTATGATATTATTATTTACCACTAAGTTGTTGAATAATTGTGCATAAATAATAAAGAATGATTGTTAAGTGTAAAATATTACTCATTAGTGTAATTGATTGCCATAATTTGAGTGTAATATTATCAAAAAAAATTTATAAAAAATGCATAATAAGAAGAGAGAGAAAATGAATCATTACTCACCATTAAATGAAATAATTATGCGGAAGATTGATAACGTAAAATATTATCATATAATTGATTGACATAAATTGAAAGTAATGAAAAATAGTTTTTTTTCTTTCTATTAATGAAACAATTTACTATTAAAGTTAAAAATCTAATTTAGTATATAACCATACATAACAATATCAATATTTCAGAAAATATATAAATTTTTCTCTAAGTCCATATACACAATGGTATAGTTATATCTCTCTATTTATTGGAATAATTTTAATTATCTAATAAGTGACATGTGATAGATTTGTATATTTTATAGATCTCACTAAAAATAACTATTTTTCGTTAAAAGATATTTTTATTTTCCAGTAATGATACTATGTAATATTCTATTTGAAGAAATTAAATAATTGTAGAAACTAAAAATGTGGGATTGGTCTATCTCATAGACATGAACTATCTATTATTCTTCATCTAAGAAAATCTTAGAGAGTTAAGTATTACACTCTTTGACTCGATATGTCTAAAAATGAGGTGATAAATTTCAGTATCACTAAAATTTAAGGAATATATATTGGTGTTAGAAACATGTTTCATGTTTCAACTTTTATAACCATACGATTCAAGTTTCAATGTACATAACCATACATATAATATGTAATGAAATATAAGTCCTAAAAATATATTTTAGTATATAACCATACAAAATAATATCAATTCTCACACTTTTTGTTTATTTAAAAGAAAAAAAATTGAAGCATGTAAATTAGTCTTCCTATTTCAAGATATAAAATAATTTACACTAATTATAGTTATATATTTGTTTGTTGAGAAACCATAGGAATAAACGAACTGTTATTAATAATGATGGAGGAAAAACCTTTATCAATAATGATGGAAGAATAATGAGTGTTGAATATCTGATAACTTATATTTATTGTATTGTAATTTATAATTTATGGCATTATGAGTTCTACAAAATATTATATGAAAAAAAATGTAATAAAATTTGTGCAAAAAACAAATTACAAATATGATAATAAGAAAGAGCAAGAACGCTTGTTAGATGTGCCACATCAAATTTTTTGATACATCACACCTGTTTTATATCTTCAATTTTTTTAAATCACAATTTTGTATAATAATTAATCAAGTTTTTGTTGTATTATTGTCTCAAGACATAACATTTGCAATTTACCACGTAAAAGTCTAAGGCTAATATTAAATCACAAATTCATTAGAACATAAGTCCACAATCCCATTACAACACAACTAAGTACAAATACATCCTCAAGTATAAATACATCATGATCAACTTTATAAAATTCGACATTAATCAAAGGAAGGCAAAAATTGTACACCATGAGGATTACTGTAATTTTAGCAGCATGAATATTTTTTCTTCTGCCACAAATATAATACGAATTAGACGGAAAAAAAAATTTGCTGAGTAGAACATAATAACGTTTGTGTTTTAAATTAGTAAGAACTAGTGACAATTGCATAACATAATACAATCAATGTTCATATTAGAAATAACCAACGAAGTTGCAAAATAAAATTCAACATCAATGTTCTAATTAGAAAGAATTAGTGATAGTTTAGAACCAGATAACATCACTTTGGTAAAAAATTGTAACACACATTATATAGGAATCAAACTAATCGACAACAAAATTTGTAGAAAAATAACTCCAAAATATTGATAAATTTGCTTCAGTTTGTTTTGTTTTCATTATAGTGAACTCCAACATGGATCTATGTTTCAAACTTTTAAACAAATAACTAGAATCAAGTTGTATATGCATATGCAATAACCAACAATGAATTGTACAAAGTTGCAAAGATTAACTTACATAGGTTTTCTTTTGTCAATTTTGATTCAATACCTCAAAATTAGACGATTCAGGCCAAGATATGTAAGTGGTCTAATGCCACATAAGTATGAGTCAAATGGCTTGTTTAATGTATGTAAATATTGACAAGTTTATGGCGGTTATAAAATTACAATAAATCAAAACTTACAAATGACAATCCAATCAATAGTGCAACAATAGCAAGCTCATCAAAAAAGCTTTTTGCCTCCATCTTATCCACTCATTCAACAACATTACTTTGGCAAAAATAAATCTAAATAAGCCAAAAGAACATTTGATCATTAGGATAAACAAAACTAAATGAAGCTCCTTACCCACGAAGCCTTCTTGATCCAAAAATTTATTCCGGACTTGTTCAAAAAGATATGGTGACTATGTCCCAAAATCCAGAATTAATCTCCCAAAAAAATAGTGTCAGATGTTGGCTTATGCTATGACTGATGGTGAGTCTTGTGTGACTCCGGAAAAACAAAAAGCAGCATAATACAATAAATAACTGAACATAATAAAACAATAAAAATAAACATATTAAAAACATAATATAACTTATGAAGGTAATCATAGTTAGGCCCCACTACTAGAAAAAAACGCTTTTAGAGACCATTTTTGGGTCACTAAATAGAGAAAATCGGTCACTAAATCCAATAGCGACCAAATTAGTGACCAATTGAAGTCAGTCGGTAAACTGGCTAGTCGCTAGCTGTTGCGACTGAACCAAGTCAGCGACCGAATTTAGTGACTGATTTAGCGACCGAATTTAGTGACCGATTGAGTGACCGAATTTAGTTACCGATTTAGTGACCGAATTTTGTGACCGATTTTGTGATGAATTTTGTGACTAATTTTGTGACCAATTATTGAGAGATTTAGCAACCACTTTGAATTAATTTTTTTATGTCATTAGCGTACCGATTTAGAGACGAAATTTGTGATATAATAATTATTTTTATTAAAATATTTGGTCACCATTACGTATCTAAATATTACCGTTTTTTTTTTTTAAAATACATTACTTTAATGTCAAAAGAACAATAAAATAATTTTTTAATTGTTTTGAATATCTAAAAATTCAAACACCAAAATCATTTGAAAATATTAATCATATCAATGTATATAATTAAAGAACATAATACATTTAACTAATATTTGTAAGTACTCAATAATACAATAAAATTAGTATTAAACATAATATATTTAGTCATAACAAATTACAACATATTGGTTCTTCAGATTAACTTATCACTATCCATCTAACTCTTCACCTCATGATCACGAGCATCATTATTAGCAATCTCATAATCATTATCACTAATCTCATCTTCATGAATTTGATCTCTAGTATATGGCATGGGTTTAAAGTTCAAGCTATTCTCAGTTGTTTTTATCAAGTGGTTGTTGCGCTCAACTGCTTTATTTGTATTTAGCCAATTCCTCTCGAAGTTGATCTATTTCATTTCTCATTTCTTCAAATTCATGTCTTTGAACCCACTTTTGTTGATGAAGAACATGATCCACGATAATTAGGTCCCCTAATAATATAGTAGATTCTATTCTGAGACCATATATTCGTCCTCTTTTTATTCCAGCAACCTCACACCACACATCTAATTAATTTGGGGAGGAGTTCCTTGTGAAGTTTTTTCTTGGGTTAATTCTTCAATAATTATACTGTGTAAAAAGCTAAGGTGAAGGGTATCAAATGATAAATATAATAACCTTCCAAAGCACCTGCAATTTGGATTAGATGAACGCAACATGATCTGACAGTAATGGCATGCAATGATTCTGCATTCATACTTTTATAAATTATTTATTAATGTATCGAGTTCCAATAGAGCATAAGTGATCCATGCTATTGATAGATAGTAGTATAAAAAAATGCTTACTGGGAATTGCTTAAAGGGCTGATAGTCTATCTGTAGATAAAGTAATCTCAGATTTTCTTAAAATGAATTAAATGAAAAACAGCTTTGGGTTTGTAAAATTAGAACAATACGCTCAAAGTAAGTTTATTGTAGTCAGCTTGTTCTTATTATTACTAATATTGAAGGAATATTTTTAATGTGCTGTATTGCTGAACTAAAGGACTCAGCTGATTTAAAATTTGATGGTTTACTTCTTTTGTTATTTTTTTTCACACCTTAATCTTTCTCACTGTCTGTTTAATCCTAATCTGATTTCCTCTTATAATAAAAACTTACACATGCATTTTGAGGTTAATTCTATGGTGTATAATTGAGTTAAGTCTTCACTATGGATAAAACTTGTTTTCACTATTAAATGAAATGAGATATGATTAGTATTATTGATCTAATATACCAACTAAAAATTACAAAAAACAGAAGCAGATAAACATAACCAAAAAAACATAATAATCCCAACACAAACGTTAGAACTCAAACTGGATATTGATGGAGTGATTAACACGCAAAGTTTACTAATTAAGCCAAGAAAACATGTAGTTTATTAATTAAACCAAGAAAACATGTAGTTTACTAATTACCAACTGCAACCATAAATTTCAGTAACACATTACCCCCTTTAGTTAAAATTATCAAAAAAGTGCATATTATCAAACACCTTATATGCAGAATTTCTTTACCCCTTTAGGCTTTAGTTAAATAAATTCAAAATGATTACATCACAGAGAAAAAAAACAACAATAGTGAAACATAATTAGAAATTAGAATATAAATTCCTTACCTTTTGGTTCACGATAGCCGACGAGACGACAAACAATGAGCGCTTCACGCCACATTTGTAGTTTAAGAGACCCTGTTGGCTTCACGTCGTAGTTGCGGAGGTTGATTTGAGAGGGGATTTTAGGATTTGTGGTGGGTTGAGAAAGAAAAAGGAACTGATTTTTTTTTTTAGAAAAATTGATTGAAAGCATCAAGAGAACCCAAGGCTTGGTGGGAATAGTGAAAGAAAAGAAAGAGAAGTGAACAAAAGAATTGAGTCCGGTAAGGAATAAGTGTTGCTTTGGCTTAACTGCTTGAACCAGGTATGTTGGGAGTCGATTACTTTGAGTTTGTGGTGTTGAGAAAGAACGGTTGAAGGAAATGGGGTTTTAGGGTTTATTTGAGTAAACTGAAAAAGAAAAAAATTTGACAAAAATATTCAAATGCATGACTACATAATTTTGTTTTTTTAATTTGTTAAATACTATAGTAGAATGTAAATAATATATATGGGCTGTAAGTATGTAAGTATTCTGGCCCGTTAGCATTACTGTAAATTAGGGTTATTTAATACCCTGTGTCTATATAAAGAAATTCCGCTGTGTAGTTGAAACACACGGGTTATTTATAATATGCCTCTCAATACTCTTTATATTCAACATGGTATCTAGAGCCAATTGAGAGACAACCCTAATCGTCAACTACCCGGTCGACCCACTGTCTCCGGTGAATATTTTTCTTCGGTAAACCGTGTTCTCAACTCCGGTTTTCCCCCTCTGCTGTTGATACGCTGATTCTTCAACTTTTGTTCAGCCGTTCACGCCATATCATCGCTGCCGTCACTGCCGTCACTGTTTTTGACGAGTTTTTTCGACGAACGACCACTCCAGTAGTATCGTACACCCCAGATCGGCCAAAACCCTTCAGCCGCATCATCAGAACTGCCCTCACGCGCCCTCACACGCCCACACGCGCCGTCTGACCTCCTGCACGTGAGATCCGCGCGCCGCCCACTGCCGCCGCGCGTGACGGCGCGTTTCGGCCTCCGTTCACGGTGCCGCTTCGTCCACCGCACTCGCCTCGGCCCCCTGCTTCCATATCTGCCCTCAGTTTTCAGTTTCGAGTTACGGATATACGAGTTCAAGTTCAAACAGCCCCTGTTTTCCCGGTTCCGACGCGTTTTTCTGACAATCTGTGCTAACCATGGCGTCCCAGTCTGAAACAAAGAGCATCTTCACCAACTACATCACCTCTCCTCTCTTTGTTGAAAAATTGAATGGATCAAATTATGATAGTTGGGCTGCCGACATCAAACTATGGCTACGTGGTCAAGGTTACGAGGATCATCTCACCCAAAACCCTGATAAGGTGAGTGTGACTGAAACATCCAAATGGAGTCAGATTGATGCTCAGTTGTGTATGTCATTAAGTCTACACTTCATCCAGATGTCAAACCGATCTTCCGTCCGCATCTCACGTGTGAATCGGTTTGGAGTCAAGCAAAGGCACTCTATACTAACGACACACAACGTCTATATGGAGTTTGTCACCGCTTGTTGAACATCATTACTCTGAAGTCACTCGATGGCTCTATTTCTACATATCTTGGCACCATTCATAGTGCACTTCATGACTTTAATGAGCTACTCCCTCCTGCTGCAAGTAATCCAATTGAACAGAAGAAGGAGTTGGATCAACGCAACACATTCTTCATGCTTCTTGCACTCTATGGCCTACCCCAGGAGTACTCTGCAACTCGTGATCAATTTTGGGGTCTGTTACTGTTCCGGATATGTCTACTACTTCAGCGATCCTCCTTCGCGTACCAGCAAAACATCCAGTTGAGCAGTCTATTACTTCAGTTCCGGGTGACACTGCTGCTCTTGCATCTCAGAGACATAATCAGCAACGTTCTCGTGGAGGACCATCCAGCTCTAAGCCTCGTCCAAAATGTGAGCATTGTCATCGGCTTGGACACACTATTGATCGCTGTTGGAAGTTGCATGGCAAGCCTTCGCCTTCAATAAATGCAACTCAGCTTGATCCTTCTGCCACTATTCAGACTACACCATCTCCACAAGGCTCCCGGCAAACTATGAAGATTTTCTCCGATGGGTTCAGAGTCATCCAAACTCTAGTTCTCCTACTTCGGTTGCACACACTGGTAACTCATCTGTTTACCTCTCTCATTCATCTTCTCTCGGCCCTTGGGTTCTTGATTCTGGTGCGTCTGATCATGTTACTAGTAATAAAGGTCTTTTTTCATCACTTTCTACATCTGGTTTTTTACCTACTATAACTTCTGCCAATGGTACTCAAACCCGGTCTCAAGGAGTTGGCACTGTTCACATTCTCCCTTCTATCTCAGTTGCATCTGTTCTCTATGTACCTGGATGCCCCTTTAATTTACTTTCAGTTAGTCGATTGACTCGATCTCATAACTGTATTATTACGTTCACTAATGATAATGTTACCTTGCAGGACCGGAATTCGGGACCGGACGATTGGCGTCGGATGTGAGTCACAAGGCCTCTATTACCTTTTCTACAACATCCAAGACGTGCTCTGCCACAGAGTCCCCACATACTATCCATGCTCAGCTAGGACACCCAAGTCTTACCAAACTACAAAAACTGGTGCCTAGTTTGTCTAAGTTATCTACTTTACATTGTGAGTCGTGTCAGTTAGGGAAACACACCCGTAGTAACTTTCCCGATCGAGTCAATAAAAGAGTATCCTCTCCTTTTGCTTTAGTTCACTCTGATGTTTGGGGTCCCTCTCGTACTGTGTCTACTTTAGAGTCTAGGTATTTTGTTACTTTTATTGATGATTATTCTCGTTGTACGTGGTTATTTTTAATGAAAAATAGAACTGAATTGTTTTCCATCTTTGAGCAATTTTATAAAGAAATTAAAACCCAATTTGGAGTTTCCATTCGTACCTTAAGAAGTGATAATGCTCGAGAATATTTGTCTCATCAATTTCAAAATTTTATGGCTTCCAAAGGTATTTTACACCAAACCTCATGTCCTCATACACCTCAACAAAACGGGGTAGCCGAACGCAAAAATCGGCATCTCATTGAAACCACACGAACCTTGCTTCTCCATGGCAATGTTCCATTCCGTTTTTAGGGGGATGCAGTCTTAACGGCGTGCTACCTTATTAACAGTATGCCATCTTCTGTCCTTGATGGCAATATCCCCCATTCGGTCCTCTTTCCCCATACACCTCTTCACCCACTACCACCTCGTGTCTTTGGGTCCACATGTTTTGTTCACAATTTTATCCCCCGGTTTGGACAAATTGTCAGCTCGGTCACTCAAGTGTGTCTTTCTCGGTTATCATCGGTCCCAAAAAGGCTACCGGTGTTATTCTCCCACACTACACCGCTACGTTACATCAGCTGATGTTACCTTTTTCGAGTCTGTACAATATTTTAAACCTACCCATATAGCTACTGAGCCCTATCAGGACATTAATCCCGAACCTCCTCAAGTAGTTATCCCTCTCCCACCCACTCATATTTCTATCGAACCTGCCGAGTCTGTCGAGTCTGCCCCCAACCTCCACGACCACTACAAACATATCAGCGTCGTCGCTTATCCTCTGTTGTGCGGTTCCTGCTCCCATTACAGACTCTCCTCCGACGCCACATCCGGATCCGGCCCTGCCACCTGAGCCTGACCTTCCCATTGCTCTTCGTAAGGATATTCGCACCACTCGTAATCCATCTCCTCATTATATTGATTTGTGTTATCATCGTCTTTCTCCTTTACATTACATTTGCTTGTCCTCCTTGTCTTCTGTTTCTATTCCTAAAACTACAGGTGAAGCATTATCCCACCCTGAGTGGAGGCAAGCAATGCTTGATAAGATGTGTGCTCTACAAAGCAGTGGTACTTGGGAATTGGTACCTCTACCTCATGGGAAGTCGGTAGTCGGGTGTCGTTGGCTTTATACAGTGAAGGTTGGTCCTGATGGTAAGATTGATCGATTTAAGGCTCGTTTGGTTGCCAAGGGATATACTCAGATTTTTGGGTTGGATTACAGTGACACATTCTCACCGGTTGCCAAAAATGGCATCTGTCAGACTATTTTTCTCCATTGCAGCAATTAGACATTGGCCCCTCCATCAGCTTGACATTAAAAATGCTTTTTTTGCACGGTGATCTTGAAGAGGAAGTGTATATGGAGCAACCACCAGGATTTGTTTTGCTCAGGGGGAGTCTTCCAACATGGTTTGTCGGCTACACAGGTCCCTTTATGGTCTTAAACAGTCTCCTAGAGCTTGGTTTGCAGATTCAGCTCGGTAGTACAAGAATTTGGTATGATCCGCAGTGAAGCCGATCACTCTGTATTTTATCATCACTCAGCTCAAGGGTGCATCTATCTTATTGTTTATGTGGATGACATTGTTATAACTGGTAGTGATCAGCAAGGAATACTCCAGTTAAAACAACATCTCTCAAATAAATTTCAGACTAAAGACCTTGGTAAACTCCGTTATTTTCTGGGGTATTGAAGTAGCTCAATCTAAGGATGGCCTTGTAATTTCACAAAGAAAATATGCTATGGATATCCTTGAAGAAACCGGCCTACTAAAATGCCAAGTCAGTTGATACTCCTATGGATCCAAATGTCAAACTCCTACCCAATCAGGGGGAGCCTCTATCAGATTCAGGAAGATATAGGAGATTGGTTGGAAAATTAAACTATCTCACAGTCACTCGTCCTGACATTTCCTTTGCTGTCAGTGTGGTAAGTCAGTTCTTAAATTCTCCTTGCCAAGAACATATGGATGCTGTAATCCGGATTCTTAAATACATCAAAAGTGCACCTGGAAAAAGGTCTCATTTATGAAGACAGAGGACATACTCAAATAATTGGCTAATCAGATGCTGATTGGGCAGGCTCACCATAGATAGACGATCAACTTCCGGGTATTGTGTACTCATAGGAGGAAAATTTAATATCTTGGAAGAGTAAGAAACAAAATGTTGTAGCAAGATCCAGCGCTGAGGCAGAATACAGGGCCATGGCACTAGTAACATGTGAACTCATCTGGCTGAAACAGTTACTGAAAGAACTTCAATTTGAAGAGACTAGCACAATGGCATTAATATGTGATAATCAAGCTGCATTGCACATTGCCTCGAATCCGGTGTTTCATGAGAGGACCAAGCATATTGAGATTGACTGCCATTTTGTTAGAGAAAAGATTGAATCAAGTGACATCATCACCAGCTTTGTCAAATCCAATGATCAGTTAGCAGATGTGTTTACAAAGTCATTGCGCGAGGTCCTAGAATTAGTTATATATGTAACAAGCTAGGTGCATTTGATTTATATGCTCCAGCTTGAGGGGGAGTGTTAAATACTATAGTAGAATGTAAATAATATATATGGGCTGTAAGTATGTAAGTATTCTGGCCCGTTAGCATTACTGTAAATTAGGGTTATTTAATACCCTGTGTCTATATAAAGAGATTCCGCTGTGTAGTTGAAACACACGGGTTATTTATAATATGCCTCTCAATACTCTTATATTCAACATAATTCTTTTTTTATTATTTCTTTTTTCTAATTAATTATTAAATATTTCACATTTTCTAAAAAAAATTAATTATGCAAAAAACTATTTCACATTTTTCTTTTTTTTTTATTAATAAAAAAAAATTAATTAAATTATGTAATTAAAAAATAGTTAGCGACTGAAATTTTGGTCGCTAAAATTTAGTTGCTATTTCAATCTCTACTTTTTGTTAGCGACCAATTTAGTGACGGAATAATATTTAGTTTCAAGGTTTAAAATTTCAGTCTCTTTTCGGTCGCTAGTGTAGAAGGCAAAGTTTATATTGGTGATAATTAGCGACTGAATTTTTGGTCCTCTATTTCGGTCACTATAGGAAGGTTGTGGCCTTCAACAATTTAAACACAGCCTGAAGGTTGTGACTGAGAGGAATTGTAGTGGGCCTACTTCGGGCTGAGCTTCCATTTAAATCTATGATACATTAAAAAGAGTGAATTATTATGTTAAACACATATAAACATTACATATAACAATGAATACAATTTGTTTTTAAAAAAAGCAGCGCACTAGCTAGTACTTCCTCTGAAATCTCATACTTCTCATCAAACATGAAGTCTTTTAAATTGGTAAAAGACGACTTCAACCAATTTTTGGTGCATATTAGATCCTCCGCCATTTATGGGTTCGGGAGCTTCTATATACCTCTAAAACCCTACTCCTTGTGTTGAAAACACTCTCATAAGCCACAATAGAAACTGGTATAGGCATAATGTCTCTTACTATTCTAGACAAAATTGGATATCGACAAGCATGTGTTTCCACCACATTAGAATCTCAAACTTTCTACAAACTCTATACATTTCTCATTAGTGTACCTCTCAAGTTCATTTTCAACATCTATTTGAATCATTTTCCTTTAAATTGTGGCAAAATTTGGTGATGTCTTTTCAAGTGAACTTTACGATTTTCTTTTAAAAAGGTCCTTGCGATATAGGTGATATTTCATAATCCTGTGCACTTGCATATGTGGATTGTTTTACTGCTAATTGACATATAAGCACTAAAATGGTGTGATGAAACCTACTTAAAATGGTGTGTGTGATATCAGGTACATATTTTGATAGAACATGTTCATGCATATATTGGTGATGTAATTTATACGGTAAATATTCACCAAATTATTGCGACAAAATTTGGTGATGTCTTGTCAAGTTAACTTTACGATTTTCTTTCAAAAAGGTCCTTGCGAGATAGGTGATATTTTCTTAATCATGTGCACTTGCATATGTAGATTGTTTTACTGCTAATTGACATATAAGTTTGATTTGGGGTATATGTGGCTAAATACATTATATATATATATAGTTTTTTAAATGTTATATGAAGTGTTGTCTTATTAATTCATCATTGTTATGTTATATATGTCAGTTTCATTTGACAACCCTTTCTATTTGTTGTCAAGTGGCTGCGATGGGGGCTCTCGAATACTCAGTCATCTTTGTCGTTAGAGTTAAATGATCAACTTTAGGTTTCTGTAAAGTCTTTACCTTTCTTTGTGTTTCGTTGTATCTGTTGATTTTCCAAAGAAGTTGTGCTATTTTTGACTTGCTTGTTACTTTTGTATTTGGCCAAGTATTTAGGGTCCACTATTGGATTTGGTTTAAAAACTTAGTTTTACAAACGTGTAGCAATTTTCTTATTGTCATTTTGGAAAATACTTTTAAAAAAATGAACAACTAATATAGAAAAAAAATAGTAACTAAATGATATCAGAAGAAAAATAATAAATAGAACAAAATAAATAAAAAATTACAATAACATAAGAACAACAAAAAGAAGTTTAGATAAATCGAGATATCATAGGGAAGAGGGGACATACATAACAAATAGAATCACAAGGATTGAAAAAATCAGATGAATTAAGATATTGAGGAAAAACAAGGATACGATGATTGTAAATAAAATAAAGTTAGAGTAAGATAACAGAGTTTAAAAGAAATATAAGAGCAATGAAAGTGAGATCTATTAGAGGAAAAGAAACAAAATAAAATAAATAATTTACGGAGAGGAGATAATAAATATCAAATCTAAAGATTGCAAATTCTAAATCATCCTACAGAAGACAAACAACTTTAGAAAACTTAAATCATCCTACATAAGAAAAAAAATTAAATCATCCTACAGAAGACAAACAACTTTAGAAAACTTTAGACAAATTCCAAATACTATATCATAATAAATTTTTCATTTCAAATTTAAGAAACTCTATAGTTTCAAGTTTAGAATCTTTAATCAGAGGTTGTCAAAATAAATAGACTCAAATAAAATTCAACATAAAAACAAGCAAATATTCAATTCATAATTCAAAATTCAAAATTCAAAACGTAACTGTAATAAATGTAGGTTGCATTGCAACTGCAATGCTAATTACAGAAGGGCTCTAAAAATAAAAATGGCTTTTAAAAAATAAAACCCTAAAGGTTTTTCTAAGGTTTTCAAAATCAAGTATATTATTAGAAAGTTACATATCAAGTTTGAATCACCAATTCTTAATACATAATAAACTAAATATCTCTTACAAAATCACTTCTACAATGATTTATTTATTTGCTTGAAATCACTTCTACAATGATTATTTGCTTCAAGGACTTCGACTCGAAAGAGAGAATCACACCAATGTAAGCACATGATTCTTTTGTTGATTGAGAAATGTGGAATAATTTGTGAGTATTCTTCCTTCTTTTAAGCACATCAGAAGCCTTGAGCTTGCCATTGTTGTGGTTAAATTAGAAGAAGATAGATAAATGTGAGATCAAGTAGAGTGATCAATCATCAGGATCATATGATACTTTATGATTGAGTCAAATTCTCCATCTAATAAAAAATCGAATGATTGTAAGATTGTGATACAACCGTCCAACATATTTTGAGCTTCACTATAATATGTAAGAGTCTTCCTTAATCCATTGTTCTTGAGGTTTTTGGGTGAGCTTTGAAAAAAACATGGGATACAATGCTCACAAAATACTTTACCAACTATAAACCTAACGATATAAATTATTATTGACTACTAACACTACGCCAAAATGACATTTTAACAGCGCCCATTTTACAGCGCTTGCTAAACACAAGCGCTGTTGTAATTATATATTTAAAAATAACGGAACCTATTACAGCGCTTTTGATGCAAAGCGCTGTAAAACAAGCGCTGTAGTAGGTCATATAACGTTTGCGCATCACGTTATATAAGGCTTTTACAGCGCTTGTCAAAAAAAGCGCTGTAAAAGGAAGCGCTTTCGCGAATCAGTTACAGCGCTTTTTTCACAAGCGCTGTAAAACACATGCGCTTTCATTGAATTTAACTACCTATTACAGCGCTTTTTTTCACAAGCGCTGTAAAACACATGCGCTTTCATTGAATTTAACTACCTATTACAGCGCTTTTTTTTCACAAGCGCTGTAAACACGATGCGCTTTCATTGAATTTAACTACCTATTACAGCGCTTTTTTCACAAGCGCTGTAAAACACATGCGCTTTCATTGAATTTAACTACCTATTACAGCGCTTTTTTTGACAAGCGCTGTAAAACACATGCGCTTTCATTGAATTTAACTACCTATTACAGCGCTTTTTTCACAAGCGCTGTTAAAATACATCTTTCAAATAATTATATACGTTGGAAACCCTCATATCCTCTACATCTTTCAAATAATTATATACGTTGGGAACCCTAATATCCTCTACGTACTGTGCGGCCATCTACGTTGTCTAAGGTATTTTTTACACATGATCTGTTATGTTTTGAAATTGTCAAAAATTGTCAAAAACTCATACCACATGATCTGTTCTGTTTGGAAATTGTTAGTTGATATTGGTTTCTTTTTGAAACTTGTTGATATGTTTTGAAAGCTTATTATTTTGTTACCTACCATTTATATAGGTGGTATAATATGGATAGAAAATGGATTTCAGCCAATCGATTGTCAAAAGAGTATGAAATTGGAGTGAAGGAGTTTGTTGAGTTTGCAGTGAAGAATGCAAAAGATCCAAATAGAGTAGTTTTTTCCTTGTTTAAAATGTTGTTTTGGAAAACGTGTTAGAGAAGATGAATTAGAAGGACATCTAGTATGTAATGGAATTGATCAAAGCTACACATGTTGAAATAAAAATAAGTGATGATAACAATAATGATGAAGATGTTGGTAAATGATCTTTTATTTGCAACATCACAACAACCACATGAAATTTGATTCAACTGATGATGGTTTATATCTTAGAGATGATCATGATGAGGGAATTTGGATTAATCCATCGTTTCGTATTGTAAATGGACAAACAAATGTGAATGTCACCAGGAAAAGAAGAAGGGCATCTTAATGTATATGTTTAATTGTTTTATATAAGCTATGCATGTAATCTGAACTGTGTTATTGTAAATATGCATGTAAATCTGAATTGAGTGTTTTATACTAAGTTCTGATTAATTTATTTTCTGATTAATTTATTTTCTGCTTATATTTAGCTTGATTTGAGTGTTTTATACAAAGTTCATGTAACAATGAGTGTTTTATATTTAGCTTGATTTACATGAACTGAACTGAATATAAATTAGTAATTTACATGAACTGAATAGAGAGATTCTCTTTTGCTCAGTGCATATATATATATAGATTCTTCAGAATAGTCATTTCTAATAATTCATCATCTAATTAAAAAGGTTTTTAATGTCATCCCAACCCAAATAAACCAAATAAACTGAACTGAATAGAGAGATTCTCTTTTGCTCAGTGCATATATATATATATATAGATTCTTCAGAATAGTCATTTCTAATAATTCATCATCTAATTAAAAAAGGTTTTTAATGTCATCCCAACCCAAATAAACCAAACACAAAAATAAAATAAGAGACATTTTACAGCGCTTATCTTAAAAAGCGCTGTAAAAGATCCTTTTAAAAATAAATAATGAGTGTTTTATACCTTTTACAACGCTTTTCACACAAAAGCGCTGTAAACGACTCTTTTGAAAGTGAGTAAAAAAGCCATTTTTACAGCGCTTGTTTGCCAAAGCGCTGTAAAATGGCTTTAAAATAATATTCATCAGACATCTAATTTCTTCAAAACCTTGTACGCATCATGGGATTCAAAAAACATCAAGACACAAACCCATTTCTTCAAAACCTTGTACGCATCATGGGAATCCAAAAAACATCAGACACAAACCCATTTCTTCAAACACCTTGTACGCATCATGGAATCCCATCAAAAACATCAGACACAAACCCATTTCTTCAAAACACCTTGTACGCATCATGGGTAATCCCCAAAAACATCAGACACAAACCCATTTCTTCAAACACCTTGTACGCATCTGGGAATCCCCAAAAACACCAGACACAAACCCAGTTTCTCGCGAGTATGGCAATGATCCTGAATACCAATTAAGTT
>PGTU02010601.1:0-27457 GCA_002896215.2 Cicer echinospermum | reverse complement strand
CCTCGAAACTATGCATCGATAAATAACTTTGGGTGTTGTTCTCTCATCCTGCTCTCCAATTCCCAAGTCGCATCTCCAGTAATTGGGTTCCAAATCACCTTGACCAACGAAACATCCTTGGTCCTCAACCGCTTAATCTTCCTGTCATCAATTCTCACGGGTGGTACTTCGAACGACAGGTTATCCTTTAGCTGGATTGTGTCTGGTTCGATCACGTGAGATGGATCTGTGAGATATTTCCTCAACTGTGACACATGGAACACGTCATGAATATTGGACAGTATCGGAGGTAATGCAATCCGATAAGCAACCGGCCCAATTCGTGCAGAAATCTGATATGGTCCAATGAATTTCGGAGTCAACTTCTTCGATTTCAAGGCTCTACCTACTCCAATAGTAGGTGTGACTCGCAGAAATACATGGTCACCCTGTTCGAATTCCAAAAGTCTGCGACGCTTGTCCGCGTAACTCTTCTGACGATCTTGTGAAGTCTTCATTTTCAAGGGCGTTTGGCACTTGCGTCCATATAAAGCTTCATATGGTGCCATTCCAATACTTGCGTGGAAACTATTGTTGTAGGTGAACTCAATCAACGGAAGCACGTCGTCCCAACTTCCTCTATCATCTAATACACATGTTCTCAACAGATCTTCCAAGGACTGATTCGTCCTTTCAGTTTGTCCGTCCGTTTGTGGATGGTAAGCTGAACTCAATCGTAGCTTCGTTCCCAATGCTTCGTGCAATGCTCCCCAAAATGCGATGTGAACTTTGGATCACGGTCTGATACAATACTCGATGGTACCCCCGTGTAACCTCACAATTTCAGCAATGTAGATCTCCGTTAGCTGATCTACCTTATAGGTGGTCCTTACCGGCAAAAAAGTGAGCAGATTTAGTTAGTCGATCCACTATCACCCATATGGAATCTTCTTTCTCCTTGTCTTTGGCAATCCGGTTATAAAATCCATGGAAATGCTGTCCCACTTCCATTCAGGTATATCTAAAGGTTGCAACATCCCAGCAGGTCGCTGATGTTCCACCTTCGCTTTCTGACAAGTTAGACAAGTGGATACATATTCCGCCACATGTTTCTTCATTCCTGGCCACCAATAATTCTGCCTCAAATCCTGATACATCTTTGTTGCTCCAGGATGAATACTCAGCTTACTCTTATGCGCCTCTTCTAAAATCGTTTTCCGCATATCTGTAATTTCTGGTACACAAATCCTACCATTACACCGCAAAACATTATATGCCCCAATCTTGAACTCAGTCGTCTTCCCTTGTACTATTAGATTCCTCTTCTCTTGAATTAAGACGTCATCCTGAGAATTCGCAATGTCTTCAAGTAGTCCACTCGAGATTTTAATCATCCCGAATTGCAAAATTCCCGGTGCAAACTCTACGTTCAAGTGCAGGTCTCTAAAAGCTTCCCACAACTCTTGTTGTCTAGCCATAATTATTGAAGACACCGATACACTTCTTCTGCTCAAACGCATCAGCCACTACATTGGCCTTCCCAGGGTGGTACTGCAGTGTGAAATCGAAATTCTTGAGAGTCTCCATCCATCGTCTCTAGCGCATGTTCAACTCCTTCTGATCAAACAAATATTTCAAGCTTTTATGGTCGCTGAACACGGTGAACGTGCACCCATATAAATAGTGCCTCCAGATCTTTAATGCAAAAAACAACCGCGGCAAGCTCCAAATCATGGGTAGGATAGTTTCTCTCATGAATCTTCAATTGTCTCGAGGCATAAGCCACAGCTTTCTTGTGTTGCATCAGAACACATCCTAACCCTTGGTGAGATGCATCACAATAAACTTCATAGGGTTCTTCTGATTGCGGTAATACCAATACAGGTGAGGTCGTCAATTTTCTCTTTAGCAACTGGAAGTTTTCTTCACACTTCTCCGTCCATGCGAACGGTTGATCCTTTCTGGTAAGTTGTGTCAGTGGAGCCACATTCTTAGCAAAACCTTCGATAAACCTCCTGTAGTATCCTGCCAGTCCTACAAAACTCCGTATGTCAGTGACAGTCTGAGGCTGTTTCCAAGCAAGAACCGCCTCAATCTTAGCCGGATCTACAACGATCCTTCCTTGGTTATCACATGTCCAAGAAATTCACTTTCTCTAGCCAAAATTCACACTTCGACAGATTGGCATACAATCGCTTCTCGCGTAAAATCTCAAGAACTTGTCGTAAATGTTCTCCATGCTCTTCTTCAGTCCTTGAATAAATCAATATATCGTCAATGAACACCACAACGAATTTATCAAGGAATGAATTAAAGATTCTGTTCATGTAGTCCATGAAAATTGCCGGTGCATTGGTAACTCCAAACGGCATCACCAGGTATTCATAATGTCCATAGCGGGTTCTGAAAGCTGTTTTCTGAATGTCTCTTTCCCTTACTCGAATCTGATGGTAACCCGACTTCAAGTCAATCTTCGAAAATATCGCGACCCCTCTCAATTGATCCATCAAATCATCGATTCGTGGCAAAGGATAACGATTCTTAATAGTTGCCTTATTAAGCTCTCTATAATCCACACATAGGCGCGAGCTTCCGTCCTTCTTCTTAACTAGCAAAACTGGAGCTCCCCATGGTGATACACTTGGTCTGATGAATTTCTTCTCCAACAAGTCTTCAACTTGGCTTTTGAGCTCATTTAATTCCAATGGCGACATTCGATAAGGTGCCATTGAAATAGGTCCCGTTCCTGGGTGCAAATCAATGAAGAATTCCACTTCTCTTATCGGTGGCAATCCTGGGATTTCCGTCGGAAACACATCCCGGTACTCATTGACAAGTATCACATCTTCTATGTTCACACTTATCTTTGCCTCCACATTGGCCAAAGACAAAAACTCATGAGTCCCTTCACTTAGCGACACTCGGAGTTTGTTAGCAGCTAAATATTTAACAACTCCTGGTTCGGGGAAAAGAACCAATTTACGAGCACAATCCAAAATCACATAATGGTAAGACATCCAGTCCATACCGAGGATGACCTCGAGTGATTGTAGCGGTAAACAAATTAAATTAACCAAGAAATCTCTATTCTGAATAGTCATTTGACAATGTAAACATGCAGAATTCACTGTCAAAGTCTTAGCAGGTGTGGAAACAACCAAATCAAAAGGTAAAGCAGACACAGATAACTTCAAGCGATTCACACAATCCATAGCAATGAAGGAATGGGTTGCCCCCGAGTCAAAGAGTGCAGTTAGAGTGTTACCTGCAATCTCACAATCACGTTGAATCAGATTACCTGATGGATTCCCCTCTTCAACACTCACACAATAAATGCGTCCTCTAGCAGTAGGACGGGTAGCTCTAGCCATATTCACCACTGGTTCCACCTTTGGAGCCGTGCAATCCTTCGCCATGTGTCCTGGCTTCTGACAAGCGTAACAGGTGAGAGTGTTAGTGGTACAAGCGTTAGCATAATGTCCCTCTTCCCCACAACGGAAACATCGGACCACTCTACCTGGTTGTCTCCCGAAATTCTGGTTCCCCGGGCGATTTTGTCCACCGTTGTTAGTTCGTGGTCGATCATAGGGTTTAGCAACTTGTCTCCATTGTTGTTCTGGTAATTCACCCGACTAGGCCCTCCTGTACCAAAATTCCCTCCTCGGCTAGCTCTCTTGTTCTTCATATCCTCAACTTCCCTACACTTTTCCACAAGGGCTTGGAAACATTGAATTCCCAAGGGTAAGACGGAGTCTTGAATCTCATACTTCAGTCCATCTTGGAAACGATGACACATGAATGGTTCATCAATTTCTTCACGGAAGAACCTGAAATGTCTCGATAGTGATTCAAACTTAGCAGCATACTCGCCCACAGTCATGCTCCCCTGGTGAAGTTTCAGAAAGTCGTCACCCAGTTTAGTCCTGGTACTCATCGGGAAGTATTTGTCTAAAAATTTCCTTTTAAATGATTCCCAGTTCACCTCCTCGTGGGCTGCTCCCATCAATAACCTTGCGCTCCTCCACCAGTACTCAGCATCCCCAACAGAATATAAGTGGCATAGCTGACCTTCACTCCCGCCTGACAATTTATCATTTCAAAGATCTTCTCCACTTCTTGGATCCATTGATCCGCCTTCTCTGAATTCTCATCCCCCTTAAACTTAGGAGGATTGTAACGACGGAAGTCTTCTAACCCCTTGACTCTGCAGCACGGATCTCTCTTCCCCTCTTTTCAAGATCCTGTTGGGTCTTGGCAGCAGTCTGTGCCGCAACAGAAGCAGCCATGTTATTCATAGCCTCCGCCATTTGATCATTCCTATTAGCGTTGGCTCTCGGAGCGTCATTCCTTCTTGGCGGCATGGTTTCCTATAAAACCATCATCAAGTAGAGTCTTAACACTACTTCAAATAACTCCAAACTAACGTCCGACTATAACAACACATAATAATTATATTGGACTTGACAACTCAAGTCACCTAAACCGACACATGATTAGATGACAACTCCCAACTTATAGGTCGACCTACAATCTATAACCAAGGTTCCACAGCTCCCAAAGAAAACTAAACCAATGCTCTGATACCACAATGTAACACCCCGTTTTTCAAAGCGAGGGTATATTTTTTTTTTTAAAAAGAAATTAAAATAAAACAGAGAAATAAATAAAGAAATGCCTTTGGATAAATAATTGCGTCATTATAAATTACAAGCAGCGGAAAAGTTTCTCCAATTATAAATCCAAAATATTTACACAACAGCAAATGGTACATGGAACCCATTCGAATAAGGTGTCAAACTGACAAAATTAGTATAAGTACAGTTTTCCAAAATATAAATACTCCAACCCAAAAAGAAGGACGCCTAGTCCCTATACATCAACCTAATCTGATCATCCTAACAAAACTATACGCCCTGAGTGATCTCCACGCGCCCCGTGAGATCCTCCTAACATAACAGCAGTCAAGCGTTCTCATCTCCATTCCCGTCCGTAGGGTACGAACCGGTAGGACCGTCCCGACTCTCATCTGAGGGCATAGCCCAAATTTCCACAATAATTGTAAAGGGTCACCAACCGAAAATAACAGTTAACACATAACATTTAAGTTTTTGAAATGCTAAAAATAACTTTTCAACTAAGCATGCACCTTAACAGGATTTCCAATATGCGAAAAGTTCATACAATACTTTGCCAATTAAAAAAGAAAGCAAAATGAAGTTCTTAATCCCCGAATTAAAACAAAACAAATCAAGACATGGATAAGTTAATGAGTAATCAGTCATCTAACTCAAACTGGGATTTTTCACTGAGCCAATCGATTGGGAAATCGATTGGGTAAAGGACTTTAATGAAAACAGAATCCTGGGCTGAAATCAATCGATTGGGAAATCGATTGGGTGAGTACTGAGCCCCCAGGTTTTAATCCAATCGATTCCCAAATCGATTTGGTCGAATATGGGTGCGTCCCTGACTTAAGGCCCAATCGATTGGGCAATCGATTTCTTAAAGGAATTTTGAAAACTGATTACGAAATCGATTGACTAATCAATTTTGTCATTTTGGCCAAGTCCCTGTTTACCCATCCAATCGATTGGGAAATCGATTTCCCTGATTATTTTTCCAAAAATGCATGAGTTAACTCAAATCATTCCTACTCAAGTTCATAACTTAACCCTTAGCAATTACTACGCGATTACCACGGAAAATTTGGTCTCAAATTAGTTTCTACAAAACGTCACACTTACACACAATAATCAACACATAACACTTAGCACTTTCAACCCAATTATCACAACGACTCAAATTCAAATCACTCGATCATAAACTTAAATCAAACACGACTCGCGTGCCAAGCACCCTAATGCAATGTGTATATGCCCAAAATGCATGGACTCAGAATTCCAAACCAAAACCCTCCTCGAAGGGCCGTAAATCATAATTGTGCCGCCCAGGCCAAAGTACCAATTACCAAGGTGCCACCTATCATGGGTCTGCACGATTTACTAAAATGCGTAAACCATAAACGTACTGCCTATCACGGGCCCGTATCGTTTACCGAGGTGCCACCTATCACGGGTCTGCACGGTTTACTAAAAATAACGTAAATTGTAAATGTACCGCCTATCACAGGCCAAAGTACTATTTACCAAGGTGCCACCTATCACGGGTCTGCACAATTTACAAAAAAACGAAAACCATAAACGTACTGCCTATCACGGGCCCGTATCGTTTATCGAGGTGCCACCTATCACGGGTCTGCACGGTTTTCAAAAACATAAATCATAAATGTACCGCCTATCACAGGCCAAAGTACTATTTATCAAGGTGCCACCTATCACGGGTCTGCACGATTTACAAAAAGGATGAAAATGCATGAACATATACCGACTCCATTCACAACAGACGTTAAGCAAATGCAGATATTAAAAGATTCCCCATTTTTAATACCCATTTAACTTAAACGACTTTCACAACAAACATTAAGTAACCAAGACATTAAAGAGATTCCCCATTCTTAACGCCCAGTTAACTTAAACGATTTTCAAAACAACATTAAATAAATAAGTCATTAAGAGATTCCCCATTCTTAATACTGATTTATCTTAATGATTTTCAAAACAAAACGTTAAGCAAACAGATATATCAAGAGATTCCCCATTCTTAATATACTTTTGACTTAAACGATTTTCACACATAATATTCAGTAAACAAGACATTAAGAGATTCCCCATTCTTAATACTCATTTACTGAAACGATTTTCAAAAAAAACAAACATTAAGTAACCAAGACATTAAGAGATTCCCCATTCTTAATACCCAGTTAACTTAAAACATTTTCCTCAAACGCACATTAAGTAAACCGAGGTATTAAAAGATTCCCCATTTTTAATACTGGTTTAACTCTAATGGTTTTCCAATTTCACGACAAAACCAACTCAAAACGTTTTATCAAATTCAATTCACAACGCCCACCAAAACACATCAAATTCATCCGTATTAACTTAGAACACGTCAAACACGACGAACACAAATCAACACAACATGACACTCAAACACATCAATTTCATTTACTCATAATCATACACAAATGATTTTAAATTCATTTAACACAGAACATTCATCCATATAACCCAAAACCTAACTCTAAGGTTTTACCCATAACGCATTAGATTCGTTTTTCTCCAAATTAATACATCGAACCATGACAAATTCCCTCCCACACAACCACAGATAAGTCCCTAATGCAAACTAGAAGTTTGGAAGGAGCCCTTACCTTAACGTTAGCTCTAACGTGGTTTTTCCGGTACCGCGAGTAAAACTGTTAAAAATCCTCGCTCGCAACGTCGCCTCCAAGTTGGTCCCCTAGCACCGTAGCGTGGTAGTGAGCAACTTTCCCTTCTAACCCTTCGCGAAATGAAGCTTGGATCTAGATGAAACGGATGGGTTTGCATTTGAATCTCAAATACCGTTTTTCTTCTTTTTCGAATCAAGGAGGAAGAGTGGAGTTGCGAAATCCTTGTTCTAACTCTCACCCAACCTTGGGTTACTAGTTTTGAAGAAAAGAAAGCGACGAAAATGAAAACGGGAGAAAGGAGGGAAATTGGCCGCGGGTCAGAGGAAGAAGATGGAAAAATTCGGATTTTCCTTCATTTCTTTTTCTTTCCTTTGTTTTTCCTTTCTTCCTTTTTCCTTCTTTCCTTTATATACTCTTTTCTTTTCCTTTTCCTTCCTTCTAGTTTTCCTTTCTTTTTCCCTCCAAACAAACACACATATATATATATATATATATATATATAATAAATATAACTTAACAAATATCTCAAAATAACTAGATATTTGTTAAATTACCATTTCACCCGTAACGCATTAAATTCTTCGTAAAGGATTCACCGCAGTTAATTTCAATTTATTTATCGACGACAAATTTTAATTGGCATCAAAATATCTTTTTGATTATAAAACTCCAAAATATTATTAACTTTGGGTTAAAGGCCTCCGAGCCAAAATCCAAAATACACCAAAAATACATAAAGGGTACTTTAAAATTATGGGTCTTACACACTCAGTCACCAGGCCAGCACCTAGTCACCAGGCTAGCAGGCTGACTGGCTGACCAACGCTTAGTCACCAGGCAAGCAGGCTGGCTTGCTGGCCAACACTCAATCACCGGCCAAGCACACTTGTTGGCTGACCAACACTCAATCACCAGGCTAATACATAGTCACCAGGAAAGCAGGTTAGCTAGCTGACCAACACTCATTCACCAGGCCAACACCTAGTCACCAAGCAAGCAGCCTCGCTAGCTGACCATCACTCAGTCACCAGGCAAGAAGGCTGGTTGGCTAGCTAGCACTCAGTCATTAGGCTAGCACCTAGTCACCAGGCAAGCAGGTTGGCTGGCTGGCCAGCACTCAGTCACCAGGCCAGCTCTTAGTCACTTGGGCAGCACTCAGTCACTTGGTAACGAAATCCAAATTTTTCTTTCAAAGAAAATTTGATGTCCATGTTATGTGTTTTGTGATGCAAGTCCCATAATAAATTTTACTCAAAATTAATTTTTTAATTTTTTAAATATTTTTTTGTTATATTTTTAATATTTTATGCACTTAAAAAATTCATAATTAAAGCACCCCTTGTCAGAAAATTCCAATTTTTGTGGGAAATGTTTTTTAATTATTGACAACTACAATTACGACTAAGACGTGAAAGAGAATCAAAACATTTCTTAGCTTGATGAACCACACACCACCGACTCCAAAGATGACCAGAAACCTTAATCACCGCAACCACCAGTTCAAGATGAAGAAGAAACGGAGTCGGAAGAAGAAACACAGTCGAAGGAAGATGTCGAGGAAAACCTAAACCCTAATCCTTTCGAAGAGAACACATTTGAACTTGTGCGGTATGATAATGGTGATGAAGTTTTTAATCTTTGTGAAGCTGAGAAGAATGGAAAACCTTCAGATTCAAATTTGATTTTAAATGAAATGGTTCGTTATCGAGGAATGAATGCGAATTTGATTAAGAGGGGAACTGAAATAATGGATGAATCAGAGAGAGGTCTTAGTTTGAGGAACGATGGAAAAGTTACATATTGCAGAATTGGAGTTGTTTACAAGGCGAGCTCAGTTGGTTGAAGAGGAGACTAGCTTGATATTGGATGCATTGAAGTCGTCATTATCATCATCATCAACCATTAGTTTCAACTATATGTTGCCATTGCTTTTACTTGTTGAGATTTTGTTGCTATTTTGTAGACATTTTTCAGTTTGTTACATTGGATTTTGGATGTTAAGATGATGCTTGTTTGATCAGTTGTTCTTGTTTACAATTCTCATTTGGTTTAACTCGTTGAATTTTTTCCCCATGTTTACTTGCTGCAACTTAGGGATCGTTTGACATGTGTTTTAAAGAAAAAGTGATATTCATAATTAGTTGTTTAGGGTTATGTGATTTAGTTTGGATCTATTTCTTGTACTTTAAAAAATTACAAATATTAAAATTAAAAGTAATCTAAAAATTGATATTTCATAAATGTTTTAAGTGTTGTACTGTCTTAGTAAAAATTTCTTTTTTTTTTTTTTTTAAAGAAAAAAGTTATAAAAAGTAATGGTTTTAGAAACTACATACACTCTTTTTCAATAAATTCAGTTTAGTTATTTAATTTTGAAAATGATATACATTGATTATTTTGCTTAGTGAAAATCACTTATTTTCAAAATAATTAGTTATGAAAACTGATTTTTTTTTAAATATTACTTTTAATATTTTTGATAAAAGTTGTTTAGTTTATTTTTAAATTTTCAATTTTTTAAAACTATAATAATGAAGTTCAAATTTATTGAAGTGATTAAATTGTATTACTTAAATTGTATTACTTAAATCGTATTGTTTTTTACATAACAGATTTTTGCATCCTTGTGCATCCAATGGGCGTTATAATTGTATTACTTATAATTATGAAGTTCAAAAATCCAGGGCGTTACAATGCTCCCGACACATGACGGGAAAAAAATCTATATTCCAAGAACTAGCATTGAGCAAAGGAGGCACAGTGACTTTTGGAGGAAAGCAAAAGGGCCATATCATTGTTCAAGGTACAATTGGTAGTGGTACTTCCCCATATATTAAAGATGTCATGTTTGTAAAGGTCATAAGCATAATTTATTAAGTAATAGTAAATTAAGTGGTAATAATTATGATAATTTATGTATTAGTAAGACAGATGGATATGTACTCTTCACAAGTCATAGGAAAAAATAAACATTTATAACATATTTTTTAGTCTATAGAAGCAAGAGGTTCACTGTCTTATGTCAGTAAATGAAGAGAAACTAATTTGACACAAAAGACTAGGTTATGCAAAACTTAGAGTAATTTCAAAACTAAATAAACTTCAACTAGTCAGAGGTCTATCAAAGCTTAGTTATAAAACTGAAATTATGTGTAAAGCTTGTAAAAAGGGAAAACAAACAAAGAACTCTTTTACCCCTAAGAACTCAGTCTCTACCTCAAAGCCCCTTGTGCTCTTACATATAGATTTCTTTGGGCCATGGAAAACAGTCTCTCTCAATGGAAAAACATATGGCTTTGTTATAGTAGATGATTACACTAGGTGCACGTGGGTAAAATTCTTAAGTAAGGATTAATCCCACAAAGTGTTTATCATAATTTGCAAAAAAGTAATTAATAAAAAATGGTCTTAAGATTGTAATATTTAGAAGTGATCATGGAGGAGAATTTGAAAACATGTTCTTTAAAAATTTTGTGATAAGAATGGAATCTCTCACAACTTCTCCTCTCTGAGAACACCCCAACAAAATGGAGTTGTAGAAAGAAAGAAGAGATCACTCCAAGAAATGGCCAGAACCATGTTAAAAGAGATGAATGTTGCAAAACACTTTTGGGCTGAAATAATTAACACGACATGTATATACTCAAAATAGAGTCTTAATTAAGTCTATATTGAATAACACACCATATTAATTGTGGAAAGGTAAAAATCCTAAAATTTCCTACTTTAAACTATTTGGTTGTACTTGTTATATTGTTAAAAGGAAAGATAACCTTGGTAAATTTTATTCTAGATTTCAAAAATGTACCTTCGTTGGATAATATGAAAGTTCTAAGGTTTATAGAGTGTTTAATATGGAAACTCGGATTGTGAAAGAAATCCATACATGTTAAATATGATGACAAACAACTTGACATTGAATAGTCAAAGCAAGATGATGATAGTGCAGGTTTAACGAAATTAGAGGAAGCAGATGAAGACAAACTAGACGAATATGAAAAATCAGAGAATGCAGGCAAATCAAAATATCAAAATATAATGACAAACCTTCATAGGATGAATTTGATCAAGTCAAAAATAGTTACGATAAGTCAGAAGGAATATCTGGAAAAAAGTACAAGTCATGTCATTCTAAAACTCTAAGCATTGGAAGTGCAAGTGATCCTTTAAAGACCATATCATCACTAAAAGATATCATTTTTTTTGGCTTACACTCATCCATTGAGCCTATCTCAATTGATGAAACATTGGTAGATGATGAATGGATTCTTGCAACACAAGAAGACTTAAATGAATTTAAGAGGAATGATGTTTGGGATATACTACCTAGACCAAAACAGAAGATTATTGGAATCAAGTGGGTCTTCAAAAAACAAGCTAAATGAAAAAAGGTGAAGAGGCCAAAAATAAGGTAAGACTTTTTCCACAAAGCTATAGTCAGCAAGAGGACATTGATTACATTGAGACATTTGCTCTAGTGGCCAAATTGTTATATAACTGAAGAAAGTTATGAATTTCCAAATCGGGTTTTTAAACTAAGAAAATATTTGTATAGTCTAAAACAAGCACCTAGAACATATGCAATGACACAAACACACACACAAGATTGGTTAAAAACCCTAAATAGATTAGAATAAGTCGAAGAAGGACGGAAGTGACCTAAATATTAATCAAATGACACAAACACAATATTGGATGCAAAAGATTGGTTAAAACACCTAAATGGACTAGAATAAGTCAAAGGATGACGAAAATGACCTAAATGTAATCCAAAGACACAAACGCACGTATTGGATGCACAAGATTGGCTAAAAACCCTAAATGGATTAGAATAAGCCTAGGGAAGACAAAAATGACCTAAATATTAATCCATTGACACAAATATATGTATTGGATGCACAATATTGATTAAAAACCCTAAATGGATTAGAATAAGTTGAAGGAGGACGAGAATGACCTAAATGTTAATCCAATGACACAAACACACGTATTGGATGCAAAGATTGGTGAAAACCCTAAAAGGACTAGGATAAGTCGAAGGAAGACAGAAATGACCTAAATATTAATCCAATGACACAAACCCGCGTATTGGATGCACAAGATTGGTTAAAAACCCTAAATGGACTAGAATAAGCCTAGGGAGGACGAAAATGACCTAAATGTTAATCTAATGATACAAACGCACTTATTGGATGCACAAGATTGGTTAAAAGCCCTAAATGGATTAATAAGCTTAGGGACGACGAAAATGACCTAAATGTTAATCCAATGACACACACACTTATTGGATGCACAAATTTGGTTAAAAAACTCTAAATGGACTAGAATAAGCCTAACAAGGATGAAAATAGCCTAAATATTAATCCGATGACCCAAACACACTTATTGGATGCACAAGATTGGTTAAAACCCCTGAATGGATTAGAATATGTCGAAGGATAAAAAAAATGACCTAAATATTAATCCAACGACACAAATGCACGTATTGGATGCACAAGATTGTTAAAAAACCCGAAATGTATTAGAATAAATCAAAGGAGGAGGAAAATGACCTAAATATTAATCCAATGATATAAACACACGTATTGGATGCAAAAGATTGGTTAAAAACCCTAAATGGACTAGAATAAACCAACAGAGGATGAAAATGACCTAAACGTTAATCCAAACACAGAAACACACTTACCAGATGCGCAAGAATGGTTAAAAACCCTATATGGATTAGAATAAGTCGAAGAAGGACCAAAATGACCTAAATATTAATCCAATGACACAAACGCATTTATTGGATGCCTAAGATTGGTTAAAAACCCTAAATAGATTAGAATATGTTGAAGGATGACGAAAATGACCTAAAGTTTAATCCAATGACATAAACACACCTATTGGATGCAAATGATTGGTTAAACAACCAAAATGGATTAGAATAAGCCGAAGGAGGACGGAAATGATCAATGTTAATCCAACGACACAAACACACTTATTTGATGTACAAGATTGGTTAAACAACCAAAACGGATTAGAATAAGCCGAATGACGACCTAAATTTTAATCCAACGACACAAATGAACTTATTGGATGCACAAGATTATTTAAACAAACAAAATAGATTGGAATACGCCGAAGGATGACGTAAATGACTTAAATGTTAATCCAATGACCCAAATTCACTTATTGGAAACAAAAGATTAGTTACACAACAAAAATCGATTAAAATAAGTAAAGGGAGGGTGAAAATGACCTAAATGTTAATCCAATAACATAAACACCCTTATTGGATGCTCAAGATTCGTTTAAAAATCAAAAATTGGTTAGAATAAGTAGGAGGATGACGAAAATAACCTAAATGTTAATTTGATGACACAAACACATTTATTAGAAGCAGAAGATTGATTTAGAACTCTAACTGGATTAGAATAAGCCTAAGATAATCGAAATTGAACTAAATGTTAATCCAATGACACAAACGCAATTATTGGAAGCACAAGATTGTTAAAAACCCTAAATATATTAGAATATGCTTAAGGAGGATGAAAATGACCAAAATATTAATCTAAATGACACAAACGCACACATTAGATGCAAATAATTGATTAAAAATCCTAAATGGATTAGAATAAGTTGAAGGACGATGAAAATGACCTAAATGTTACTCCATTGAAACACACACACTAATTGGATGCATAAGATTGGATAAAACCATAAATGGATTAGAATTAAGCCTAAGGAGGACGAAAATGACTTTAATGTTAATCCAATGATACAAACGTTCATATTGGATGCACAAGAATGGTTAAAAACCCTAAATGGATGAGAATATGACGATGGATGACGAAAATGACGTAATTGTTAATCCAACGAAACAAACACACTTATTGGATGCACAATATTGGTATATACAACCAAAATGGACTTTAATGTTAATCCAATGACACAAATGAACTTATTTGATGCAAAAGATTGGTTAAAAAATTCTAAATGGACTTGAATAAGAATAGGGAGGACGAAAATGACCTAAATGTTAATCCAATGACACAAAGGAACATATTAGACGCACATGATTGGTTAAAAACCCTAATTGGACAAGAATAAGCCTAGGGAGTATGAAAATGACCTAAATGTTACTCCCATAACACCAACACCCTTATTGGATGCACAAGATACGATAAAAACCATAAATGGATTAGAATAAGTAGAAGGATGCTAAAATGACCGAAATGTTAGTCCAATGACACAAACAAACTTATTGGATACACATGATTGGTTAAAAACCCTAAATGGATTAGAATATGCCTACGGAGGACGAAAATGACCTAAATGTTAATCCAATGACACAACGCCCTTATTGGGTGCATAAGATTGGTTAAAAACCCTAAATAGATTAAAATCAGCCTAATGAGGACGAAAATGACCTAAATGTTAATCCAGTGAAACAAACACACACTTATTGGATGCACAAGATTGGTTAAAAACCCTAAATGGATTAGAATATGCCTACGGAGGACGAAAATGACCTAAATGTTAATCCAATGATACAACACTCTTATTGGATGCACAAGATTGGTTAAAAACCCTAATATATTAAAAAGCCTAAGGAGGACGAAAACGACCTAAATGGTTTTCAAATGACACAAATATACTTATTGGATGCACAAGATTGGTTAAAAATCTAAAATGGATTAGAATAAGCCTACGGAGGACGAAAATGACCTAAATGTAAATCTAATGACACAAACGTACTTATTAGATGAAATAGATTGGTTTTAAACCCTAAATGGATTATAAAACCCTAAATGGATTATAGAAAGACTAGGGAGGACGAAAATAACCTAAATTTTAATCCAATGACACAAACACACTTATTTGACGACTAAGATTGGTTAAAAACCCTAAATGGATTAGAATTAGTCGAAGGAAGACGAAAATGACTTAAACGTTAATCCACTAACACAAATATACTTATTGGATGCACATGATTTGATAAAAACACTAATTGGATTCAATGACACAAACACACTTACTGGATTCACAAGTTTGGTTAAAAACCATAAATAGATGAAAATAAGCCTAAGGAGAACGAAAATGACATAAATGTTTATCCAATGACACAAACGCACTTATTGGATGCACAAGATTGGTTAAAAACGTTAAATGGATTAGAATACGCCAATGGTGGACGAAAAATGACCTAAATGTTAATCTAATGACACAAACACACTTATTCGATGAACAAAATTTGTTAAAAACTATAAATGGATTAGAATAAGACTAGGGAGGACGAGAATACCTAAATGTTAATCCAATGACACAAACGCACTATAAGAATAAGTCGAAGAACGACGATAATGACCTAAATATTAATCCGTTGATACAAACACACTTATTGGGTGCACAAGACTGGTTAAAAAACCCTAAATGGATAACAATAAGTCGAAGAATCATGAAAACGACCCAATTGTAAATGCAACGAAAGAAACAAACTTATTTGATGCACAAGATTTGTTAAAAACTATAAATGGATTAGAATATGCCTAGGGAGACGAAAATGACCTAAATGTTAATATAATGAGACAAAACACACTTATTGGATGCACTAGATTGGTAAAAACCCTAAAAACATATTAGCATAACCCTAGGGAGCACGAAAATGATCTAAATGTCAATCCAATGAAACAAACGAATTTATTGGATGCACGAGATTGGTTAAAAACTCTAAATGGAGAAGAATAAGCCTAGGGAGGACGAAAATGACGTAAATGTTAATCCAATGACACAGATGAACTTATTGGATTCACAAGATTAGTTAAAAACCCTAGTTGGAGTAGAATAAGCCTAGGGAGGACGAAAATGACCTACATGTTAATCGGATGACACAAACTCACCTATTGGATGCACAAGACTGGTTAAAAACCCTAATTGGACTAGAATAAGCCAAGCGAGGACGAAAATGACCTAAATGTTAATCCAATGACACAAAGAAACTTATTGGATGCACAAGATTGGTTAAAAACCCTAATTGGACAAGAATAAGCCTAGGGTGGATCAAAAATAACCTAAATGTTAATCCAATGACACAAATGAACTAATTGGATGCCCAAGATTGTTTAAAAACCCTATTTGGACTAGAATAAGCCCAAGGAGGATGAAAATGACCTAAATGTTAATCCAATGACACAAACATGAACTTATTGGATGCACAAGACTGGTTATAAACCCTAATTAGACTAGAATAAGCCTAGGGAGGACAAAAATTACCTAAATGTTTATCCAATGAAACAAACACACCTATTGGATGCTTAAGATTGGTTAAAAACCCTAATTGGACAAGAATGAGCCCTAGGGAGGACGAAAATGACCTAAACGTTAATCCAATGACACAAATGAACTTATGGGATGCACATGATTGGTTAAAACCCTAATTGGACAAGAATAAGCCTAGGGAGAACGGAAATGACCTAAATGTTAATCCAATGACACAAATGAACTTATTGGATGCACAAAATTAGTTAAAAACCCTAATTGGACTAGAATAAGCATTAGGGAGGAAAAAATGATATAAATCTTAATCAAATGACACAAACACACCTATTGGATTCACAAGATTGGTTAAAACCCTAATTGGACTAGAATAAGCCTAGGGAGGATGAAAATGACCTAAATGTTAATCCAATGACAGAAATGAACTACTTATTGGATGCACAAGGTTGGTTAAAAAACCCTTATTGCAAGGGAATAAGCATACGGAGGACGAAAATGACGTAAATGTTAATCCAATGAGTCTAATGAACTTATTGGATGCAAGGATTAAAATGAACTTATTCGATGCACAAGATTGGTTAAAAACCCTAATTGGACTAGACTAATCCTATGGAGGACGAAAATAACATAAATTTTAATCCAATGACTCAAACACACCTATTGGATGCACAAGATTGGTTAAAAACCATAATTGGACTAGAATAAGCTTAGAGACGAAAAATCACCTAAATGTTAATAAAATGACACAACACACCTATTGGACTAGATTATGCACAAGATTGGTTAAAAGACACTAATTTGACTAGATTATGCCTAGGGTGGACAAAAATGACCAAAATGTTAAATCCTGACACCAAATGAAATTGTTGGATGCACAAGATTGGTTAAAAACCTTAATTGGACAAGAAAAAGGCTAGGGAGGACAAAAATGACCAAAAATGTTTATCCAATGACACAAATGAACCTATATGATGCACAAGATTGGTTAAAAACCCTGATTGGACAAGCATAAGCCTATGGAGGACGAAAATGACCCAAATGTTAATCCAATTGACACAAATGAAATTATTGGATGCACAAGATTGGTTTATAAACCTTAATTAGAGAAGAATAAGCCTAGGGAGAATGAAAGTTACCTAAATGTTAATCCAATGACACACATGAACTTATTGGATGCACAAGATTGTTTAAAAACCCTAATTGGACTAGAATAATTCTAGGGAGGACGAAAATGACCTAAATGTTAATCCAATGACACACAAACACACCTATTGGATGCACAAGATTGGTTTTAAAACCCTAATTGGACAAGAATAAGCCTAGGGAGGACGAAAATGAAACCTAAAAATGTTAATACAATTACACAAATGAACTAATTGGATGCACAAGATTGGTTAAAAACCTTAATTGGACAACAATAAGCCTAGGGAGAACAAAAATGACCTAAATGTTAATACAATGACACAAATGAACCTGTTGAAATTAACAAGATTGGATAAAACCCAAATTGGACTAGAATAAGCCTAGGGAGGATGAAAATGACTTAAATGTTAATCCAATGACACAAATGAACTTGCTGGATGCACAAGATTGGTTAAAAACCCTAATTGGACAAGAATAAGCCTAGGGAGGACGAAAATGACCTAAATGTTAATACAATGACACAAATGAACTTATTGGATGCACAAGATTGGTTAAAAAACCTAATTGGACAAGAATAATATAGGGAGGACAAAAATGACCTAAATGTTTGGCCAATGACACAAATGAACCTATTGGATGCACAAGATTGGTTAAAAAACCCAAATTGGACTCGAATAACCCTAACTAGGACGAAAATGACCAAGATGTTAATCCAATGACACAAATGAACTTAATGGACGCACAAGATTGGCGTTAAAAACCTAATTGGACAAGAATAACCTAGGGAGGACGAAAATGACCTAAATGTTAATCCAATGACACAAAACACACCTATTGGATGCACAAGATTGGTTAAAAACCCTAATTGGACAAGAATAAGCCTAGGGACGACGAAAAGTGACCTAAATGTTAATACAAATGACAACACAATGAACTTGATGGATGCACAAGATTGGTTAAAAACCCTAATTGGACAAGAAATAAGCCTAGGGAGGACGAAAATGACCTAAATGTTAATCCAATGACACAAATGAAATTATTGGATGCACAAGATTGGTTAAAAACCCTAATTGGACAAGAATAAGCCTAGGGAGGACGAAAATGACCTAAATGTTCATCCAATGACACAAATGAACTTATTGGATGCACAAGATTGGTTAAAAACCCTAATTGGACAAGAATAAGCCTAGGGAGGACGAAAATGACCTAAATGTTAATCCAATGACACAAATGACACTATTGGATGCACAAGATTGGTTTAAAAACCCTAATTGGACAAGAATAAAACTAGGGAGGACGAAAATGACCTAAATGTTAATCCAATGACACAAATGAACTTATTGGATGCACAAGATTGGTTTAAAAACCCTAATTGGACTAGAATAAGCCTAGGGAGGACGAAAATGACCTAAATGTTAATCCAATGACACAAATGAACATATTGGATGCACAAGATTGGTTTTAAAACCCTAATTGGACAAGAATAAGCCTAAGGAGGACGAAAAAATGACCTAAATGTTAATCCAATGACACAAATGAACTTATTGGATGCACAAGATTGGTTAAAAACCCTAATTGGAACAAGAATAAGCCTAGGGAGGACGAAAATGACCTAAATGTTAATCCAATGACACAAATGAACTTATTGGATGCACAAGATTGGTTAAAAACCCTAATTGGACAAGAATAAGTCTAGGGAGGACGAAAATGACCTAAATGTTAATCCAATGACACAAATGAACTTATTGGATGCACAAGATTGGTTTAAAAACCCTAATTGGACTAGAAATAAGCCTAGGGAGGACGAAAATGACCTAAATGTTAATCCAATGACACAAATGAACTTATTGGATGCACAAGATTGGTTAAAAACCCTAATTGGACAAGAATAAGCCTAGGGAGGACGAAAATGACCTAAATGTTATCCAATGACACAAAACAACAATGATGCACAAGATTGGTTAAAAACCCTAAATTGGACAAGAATAAGCCTAGGGAGACAAAAATGACCTAAATCTTTATCCAATGACACAAATGAACTTATTGGATGCACAAGATTGGTTAAAAACCCTAATTGGACAAGAATAACCCTAGGGGGACGAAAATGACCTAAATGTTAATCCAATGACACAAATGAACTTATTGGATGCACAAGATTGGTTAAAAACCCTAATTGGACTAGAATAAGCCTAGGAGGACGAAAATGACCTAAATGTTAATCCAATGACACAAACACACCTATTGGATGCACAAGATTGGTTAAAAAACCCTAATTGGACAAGAATAAAGCCTAGGGAGTTGAAAATGACGAAATTGGATGACTAGTCTAGGGAGTCAAAAATGACCTAAATGACACAAATGAACCTATTGGATGCACAAGATTGGTTAAAAAACCCTAATTGGACAAGAATAACCCTAGGGAGGACGAAAATGACCTAAATGTTAATCCAATGACACAAAATGAACTTATTGGATGCACAAGATTGGCTAAAAACCCTAATTGGACTAGAATAACCCTAGGGAGGACAAAAATGACCTAAATGTTAATCCAATTACACAAACACACTTGTTGGATGCACAAGATTTGTTAAAAACCCTAATTGGACAAGAATAAGCATATGGAGGACGAAAATGACCTAAATGTTAATCCAATGACACAAATGAACTTATTGGATGCACAAGATTGGTTAAAAACCCTAATTGGACAAGAATAAGCCTAGGGAGACGAAAAATGACCTAAATGTTAATCCAATGACACAAATGAACTTATGGATGCACAAGATTGGTTAAAAACCCTAATTGGACAAGAATAAGCATAGGGAGGACGAAAATGACCTAATGTTAATCCAATGACACAAATGAACACCTATTGGATGCACAAGATTGGTTAAAAACCCTAATTGGACAGAATAAGCCTAGGGAGGACGAAAATGACCTAAATGTTAATCCAATGACACAAATGAACTTATTGGATGCACAAGATTGGTTAAAAACCCTAATTGGACAAGAATAAGCTATAGAGGACGAAAATGACCTAAATGTTAATCCAATGACACAAATGAACTTATTGGATGCACAAGATTGGTTAAAACCCTAATTGGACTAGAATAAGCCTAGGGAGGACGAAAATGACCTAAATGTTAATCCAATGACACAAATGACACCTATTGGATGCACAAGATGGTTAAAAAACCCTAATTGGACTAGAATAAGCCTAGGGAGGACGAAAATGACCTAAATGTTAATCCAATGACACAAATGAACATATTGGATGCACAAGATTGGTTAGAAATTCTAATTGGACAAGAATAAGCCCTAGGGAGGACGAAAATGACCTAAATGTTAATCCAATGACACAAATGAACCTATTGGATGCACAAGATTGGTTAAAACCCTAATTGGACTAGAATAGCCTAGGGAGGACGAAAATGACCTAAATGTTAATCCAATGAGACAAACACACCTATTGGATGCACAAGATTGGTTAAAAACCCTAATTGGACAAGAATAAGCCTAGGGAAGGACGAAAATGACCTAAATGTTAATCCAATGACACAAATGAACTTATTGGATGCACAAGATTGGTTAAAAACCCTAATTGGACAAGAATAAGCCTAGGGAGGACGAAAATGACCTAAATGTTAATCCAATGACACAAATGAACTTATTGGATGCACAAGATTGGTTAAAAAACCCTAATTGGACTAGAATAAGCCTAGGGAGGACGAAAATGACCTAAATGTTAATCCAATGACACAAACAACCTATTGATGATGCACAAGATTGGTTAAAAACCCTAATTGGACAAGAATAAGCCTAGGGAGACAAAAATGACCTAAATGTTAATCCAATGACACAAATGAACTTATGGATGCACAAGATTGGTTTAAAAACCCTAATTGGACAGAGAATAAGCCTAGGGAGGACGAAAATGACCTAAATGTTAATCCAATGACACAAATGAACTTATTGGATGCACAAGATTGGTTAAAAACCCTAATTGGACAGAGATAAGCCTAGGGAGGACGAAAATGACCTAAATGTTAATCCAATGACACAAATGAACCTATTGGATGCACAAGATTGGTTAAAAAACCCTAATTGGACAAGAATAAGCCTAGGGAGGACGAAAATGACCTAAATGTTAATCCCAATGACACAAATGAAACTTATTGGATGCACAAGATTGGTTAAAAACCCTAATTGGACAAGAATAAGCCTAGGGAGGACGAAAATGACCTAAATGTTAATCCAATGACACAAATGAACTTATTGGATGCACAAGATTGGTTTAAAACCCTAATTGGACAAGAATAAGCCTAGGGAGGACGAAAATGACCTAAATGTTAATCCAATGACACAAAGACACCTATTGGATGCACAAGATTGGTTAAAACCCCTAATTGGACAAGAATAAGCCTAGGGAGGACGAAAATGACCTAAAATGTTAATCCAATGACACAAAATGAACCTTATTGGATGCACAAGATTGGTTAAAAACCCTAATTGGACAAGAATAAGCCTAGGGAGGACGAAAATGACCTAAATGTTAATCCAATGACACAAATGAACTTATTGGATGCACAAGATTGGTTAAAAACCCTATTGGACAAGAATAAGCCTAGGGAGGACGAAAATGACCTAAATGTTCATCCAATGACACAAATGAACTTATTGGATGCACAAGATTTGTTAAAAACCCTAATTGGACTATGAAATAAGCCTATGGAGGACGAAAGATGACCTAAATGTTAATCCAATGACACAAATGAACTTATTGGATGCACATGATTGGTTAAAAACCCTATTTGGACAAGAATAAGCCTAGGAGAACGAAATGACCTAATGTTAATCCAATGACACAATGAACTTATTGGATACACAAGATTGGTTAAAAACCCTAATTGGACATACAATAAGCCTAGGGAGGACAAAAATGATCTAAATGTTTAATATGACCTAAATGACACAAACACACCAATTGGATGCAAAAGACTGGTTAAAAACCATAATTGGAATATAATAAGCCTAGGGACGACAAAAGTCACCTAAATGTTAATACAATGACACAACACACCTATTGGACTAGATTATGCACAAGATTGGTTAAAAACACTGATTGGACTAGATTATGTCTAGGGTGGACAAAAATGACCTAAATGTTAATCCAATGACATATATGAAATTATTGGATGCACAAGATTGCTTAAAAACCGTAATTGGACAAGAAAAAGCCTAGGGAGGACAAAAATGACCTAAACGTTTATCCAATGACACAAATGAACCTATTGGATGCACAAGATTGGTTAAAAACCCTTAATGGACTAGCATAAGGCTAGGGAGGACAAAAACAAAAAAATTATAATCCAATGACACAAATGAACTAATTGGATTGACAAGATTGGTTAAAAACCCTAATTGAACAAGAATAAGCCTACGGAGCACGAAAATGACCTAATTGTTAATCCAATGACTGAAGCAAATCGATTGGGAAATCGATTTCATAACAAGGGTGCAAGGATAAGTATATGTTTGTGATTGTATAATCGATTGGGAAATCGACTGACTAAATTAGAATTGAATATTGAACAAGTCAGTGGCAACCTGATTTACAGGTTAATCGATTGTACATATCACAAAATGAAAACTGATTGAAACTAATCGACTGGCAAATCGATTGGGAAGTCATAGGGCACTAGGAAATCGATTGACAAATCGATTGCCTAAACAAAATTTCAAAAGGAACTTAAGCCTTGATTAAAACAATCGATTGGACAATCTATTGTGTGAGATTTTCAATCAAGTTAAGTTTGGTTGTAATGGATTGGGAAATCGATTGAACTAAACACCAGGTAAGAACTTTTCAGGCAAATGCATATAAATCGATTGGCACATCGACTAACATCAAAATAGCTGAGTCACTGACTTAAACACAATCGATTGGTGAATCAATTGAAAGAACTTTTTTGAAACACAATCGATTGGAAAATCGATTGAAACAATGTTTTGATATCTCAGTGAACTCCCAGTTTGTGGCCAAATCGATTATGCATATTTGTGAATCGATTTATTCTGAAAAGTGTGTTAAAAAGAATCGATTGGTAAATCGATTAGTTTATGTAGTTTCAAGATTAAAGAAAAACAAGACTCGCGATAATCGATTGGCAAATCGATTAGACATGTTTTATAACTTTAATAAATCGATTGGTGAATCGATTTAGTAGTTGTTTTTCTGAAACTATATAAACTGTCTTTCAATCTTTTTATCTAAGAACCTTGATCATTATTTTCATTTTTCTAAGAACTCAAGATAACTTCAATAACAGATCACAATACACTTGCTAACAATCTGATATTGCTCTTTCAGATCAAGATCAAAAAGATTATCCTTAATCAATGAGAGAGCTGGAAAAGTGATCTTGAGAGAAAAGACAGAGTTCTCATGAACAATCTTTTGAATATCCAAATTCGTGAGAAGAACACTGATCAAGATTGAAGACTGCTTTTTTGTACTTCTGTTAATCTTTCTGTAACAATACTTTGAAACAAAACGAAAGCTAGAAATCCAGCTAGAAACTGGTGGCTACTTTCTTGGGTGAGAGGTCTCAACAAGAAAGAGTCGTACTTTGATTTTGTGTTAGATTGCTGAGTATCTAAAAGGATCAAAGGGTTGATAGAAAGCCAGCTAGAAACTGGTGGCTACTTTCTTGGGTGAGAGAGTGCTCAACAAGAAAGAGTTGCACTGTGATTCTGTGATAGGTTGCCGAGTATCTACAAGGATCAGAGGGTGATCAATAGGAAAAGAGATCATTAAGATAGATAGGTTTCGGGAAGGAAGCTGGACAATCTGTAATTGATTCTTTCTATTGGAGAAGAAAATCTGAAATCCGTTTGGATTTGCAGGACTGGATGTAGGTTGTCAAGTTGACAACTGAACCAGTATAAATTCTTGGTGCAATCTTCTCTAACCCTTAACTCCTTTGATTTACTATATTGCTATATCTGTATATGTGATTAAAACTAGATGCATGTTAAACATATTCTGTAATAAGTAATATTGTTTAATCTGTTAATTTGACTTGTATGCATCTTTGTTAATTTCATATCAATATAATAAAACTGCTAATCTTGTATGCCACAATTTAATTTCCCGCTGTGTGTATGAAATTGATTTAATTTCATAAAAAACTGATACATTTCTGATATATTCCGCTTATTACGAGGTCATACATACCAACATTTTTGTGTCGAAAGATTAACATTTAGTTCAATTTCAACCTCCCTAGGCTTATTCTAGAACAATTAGGGGTTTATAACCAATCTTGTGAATCCAATAAGTGAGTTTGTTTTCATTGGATTAACATTTAGGTCATTCTCGTCCTGCCTAGGCTTATTAAAGTCCAATTAGTGTTTTAACCAATCTTGTGCATTCAATAGAGGTGTTTGTGTCATTTGGACTAATATTTAGCTCGTTTTCATCGTCACTAGGCTTATTCTAGTCCAATTAGGGTTTTTAACCAATCTTATGTATCCAATAGGTGTGTTTGTGTCATTGGATTAACATTTAGGTCGTTTTCGTCCTCCATAGGCTTATTCTTGTCCAATTAGGATTTCTAACCAATATTGTGCATCCAATAAATTCATTTTTTTCATTGGATTAACATTAAGGTCATTTTCGTCCTCATTAGCCTTATTCTAGTCCAATAGGGTTTTTAACCGATCTGGTCCTTTCTGTAAGTTCATTTGTGTCATTGGATTAAGATTTAGGTCCGTTTCGTCCTCCATAGGCTTATTCTAGTCTAATTAGGGTTTTTAACCAATCTTGTGCATCCACTAAGTTCATTTGTGTCATTGGATTAACATTTAGGTCATTTTAATCCTCCCTAGGCTTATTCTAGTCCAATTAAGGTTTTTAACCAATCTTGTGTATCAAATAAGTTCATTTGTGTCTTTGGATCAACATTTAGGTCATTTACGTCCTCCCTATGCTTATTAAAGTCCAATTAGGGTTTTTAACCAATCTTGTGGATCCAATATGTGTGTTTGTGTCATTGGAATAACATCTAGGTCGTTTTTGTCCTCACTAGGCTTTTTCTAGTCCAATTAGGGTTTTTAACCAATCTTATGCATCCAATAGGTGTGTTTGTGTCATTGAATAAACATTTAGGTCAATTTCGTCCTCCCCAGGCTTATTCTAGTACAATTAGGGTTTTTAACCAATCTTGTGCATCCAACTGGTGTATCTGTGTCATTGGATTAACATTTTGGTCGTTTTTGCCTCACTAGGCATATTCTAGTCAATTAGGGTTTTTTAACAATCTTGTGCATCCAATAAGTTCATTTTTTTCATTGGATTAACATTATGGTCATTTTCCTCCTGATTAGGCTTATTCTAGTCCAATTAGGTTTTAACCAATATTGTGCATCCAATAAGTTCATTTGTGTCATTGGATTATGATTTAGGTCATTTTCGTGCTCCATTGGTTTATTCTAGTCCAATTAGGATTTTTAACCAACCTTGTGCATCCAATAAGTTTCATTTGTGTCATTGGATTAACATTTAGGTCATTCTCGTCCTCCTAGCTCATTAAAGTCCAATTAGGGCTTTTAACTAATCTTGTGCATCCAATAGGTGTGGTTGTGTCATTGGATTAATATTTTAGGTCGGTTTCTTCGTCACTAGGCTTATTCTAGTCCAATTAGGGTTTTTAACCTATCTTTTTGTATCCGATAGGTGTGTTTGTGTCACATGATTAACATTTAGGTCATTTTCGTCCTCCCTAGGCTAATTCTAGTCCAATCAGGGTTTTTAACCAATCTTGTGCATCCAATAAGTTCATTTTTTTCATTGGATTAACATTATGGTCATTTTCCTCTCCTGATTTGGCTTATTCTAGTCCAATTAGGGTTTTTAACCAAATCTTGTGCATCCAATAAGTTCATTTGTGTCATTGGATTATGATTTAGGTTCATTTTCGTGCTCCATTGGTTTATTCTAGTCCAATTACGATTTTTAACCAACCTTGTGCATCCAATAAGTTCATTTGTGTCATTGGATTAACATTTAGGTCATTCTCGTCCTCCCTAGGCTCATTAAAATCCAATTAGGGCTTTTTAAACCAATCTTGTGCATCCAATAGGTGTGGTTGTGTCGTTGATTAATATTTAGGTCGTTTTCTTCGTCACTAGGCTTATTCTAGTCCAATTAGGGTTTTTAAACTATTTTTTTGTATCCGATAGGTGTGTTTGTGTCACTGGATTAACATTTAGGTCATTTTCGTCCTCCCTAGGCTAATTCTAGTCCAATCAGGGGTTTTTAACCAATCTTGTGCATCCAATAAGTTCATTTTTTTCATTGGATTAACATTAAGGTCATTTTCGTCCTCATTAGGCTTATATTCTAGTCCAATTAGGGTTTTTAACCAATCTGGTGCATCCAATAAGTTCATTTGTGTCATTGGATTAACATTTAGGTCATTTTCGTCCTCCATAGGCTTATTTTAGTCCGATTAGGGTTTTTAACCAATCTTATGCATCCAATAAGTTCATTTGTGTCATTGGATTTAACATTTAGGCCATTTCATCCTCCTAGGCTTATTCTAGTCCAATTAGGGTTTTAACATATCTTGTGCATCCAATTGGTTTCTTTGTGTCATTGGATTCTTATTTAGGTTATTTTCGTTCTTCTTAGGCTTATTCTAGTCCAATTAGGATTTTTAACCAATTCTTGTCAATCCAGTAAGTGGTTTGTCTTATTGGATTAATATTTAGGTCATTTTTGTC
>PGTU02010600.1:0-10061 GCA_002896215.2 Cicer echinospermum | reverse complement strand
GTTTTGAAATTATTTTATTTTAAAAAAAAATTACATTTCAAAAGTTTAATATTTATCCAAAGTTCGATTTTTTTTAACTTTTAAAAAAATTGCATTTCAAATGTTTCACATTCATTCATATTTTTTAAATTATTTTAGTTTTTCAAAATTTTGACTATTGAGTAATAAGGGGTAAAATGGTATTTTATGTGCTTTGGATGTGAAAAGTAAATGTGAGATTAAATTGATGTTTTTATCAATGTTTTAAAAATCTGACCAATCATTGAACTAGAAAAGGCACCGAATTAAAGTTCAATGTAAAACCATAATTGAACCGTAGTTGAATCGGTGACGAGAAAATCATATTTTTAAATAGAATATATTATACAATAAATAATATGCATATTCATGGCAAAATATTAAAAAAGCCAAAATTTGTGTCATTGTAAGTAAAACTTTTTAATATTTATAAACTTAGGGGACTTGGCAATATTTTTATAGATAGCCCATAATATGAGCCGAAGTCACATATTTTTAGCTAAAAGCATGATGGGTTGGGTTATGTAACCTAGTTTACGAGTCCAATATGAAACAAGCCCTTACCTGAAGTCACATATTTTTACCTGAAGTCACATATTTTTACCTGAAGTCGATTGTTTAGATACTTTTAAAAAATGGATGGAATATAATTGTACATGATGGAATTAATTTCATTCAATCAACTTTCTTTATTTCTCTTCCTCTCTAATTTGGAGTATATGAGATGAAATCTAACACTACGCGGAAAAAGGATTAACAGCGCTTTTTTAAACATTACAACACTTTTTTATAAAAAAAAAAAACGCTGTAGAAACGAGAATGTAAAAAGATACAACAGCGCTTTTTAAAATAAAAAAGCGTTGTAAAATATGCAGATATATTGTGCGCGCTTGTTATGCACATTTTACAGCGCTTTATTTAAAAAGCGCTGTAAAATGTGCATTTTTTTTAATTTAAAAACGTTGTAAATTAAATTTTTAAAAAGCGCTTTTTGGTTTTTTATGACATTTTTTTAGGAAGCGCTGTCTTTTAATTTTTTTTCCAAAATCATTTTCATCCAGAATCAGTTCACACGACAACAGAACATATTCAGATACATATTCAGAATTAGTTCACACAATAAGTACACAAAAACATAACTATATAACTTAACTTTATAACTTAATTTACACAACAACAAAACATATTCAGATACATATATAACTTAACTACATATACAATTTAGATATTGTACAACAACACATATATTCATATACATATTCAGATAATGTGCCCTATTCATATACATATAACTAACATTATTACACAGAACAAAACTAGCTACCATATAATATTCAGATCCCTTGCAGCATGCTATTTCCCAGAAAATCAAATAATTTTCATTTCAAGCACATACTGACACCAGTCTTCCTTTAATTCAATTAGATCTTTCTCAGAGTATGTTGGACTGAAATTGTCAAAGTATTGTGCAATATAAAAATTGAACATAAATAAGTTAAAATCAAATATATACATAATTTATATATGAAAATCAAATAATGAAAATACCGTACCGTTTCTGGGATAATAGTTTGATTCCTATCAACAATCTCCTTCATGAATCTCAATACATAGTACCCACAGTCGATGTTGTTCGTTTGACGAGGACACTATAAAATAAAACATATAAGTCAATAAAATATTTGTGCATTGATTGTAAAGACATTTATTTGTAAATGAAAATTTAAAGGCATATATTTCAAACTTTTATTGGAATCCATGTGATGTTATTAGGCTTTTGCTTTGACACTGTAGCACCTCTTTGAGCTCGAAAAACTTGTAAAGCACTATTGAATAAATAAATGTGATTATTATAGCATTAACAAACACATTATTTATACATTAACAAACACATTACTTACGTGTCGAACATAGTCTTTATATCGGAGTTATTGTTGTAATTGTCGTGCAAGGGATCTAAATAGTATATAACTTCAAAGGTCGCATTGATTGCAAATAGCACACAATGTGCCTACAACAACAAAAATTTGGTTGACAATTTTGTTTACACAACTAATAAATATAAGATCTCATAAATTAAAAAAGGTATAAATAAATAATATATAATTACGTACTCTGAATTATATGGTGCAAAGAACAATTTATCTTTCTCTATATTTCCTAATAACATATCTAGAATGTATTTTTTTACATTCACTGGATCGAGTTTACACATCGAAAGCTTATGCGGAGACAAGAATAAATATCTATTTGACAATCTGGGCAAGCACACCAACTTCTCATACAAAAACCTTCAATGAAAATTTCAACTTAGATTAATTATCAATAAATTTAATTAATTACCAATAAATGCAATTAAAAGTAGTTTTTTACCTTATGTACAAGCTGATGATAGTAGCACTCAGCTCCTTATGATTGAGAAGTTCGTATATGTGCTCCTTTTCAAGAAATTCTTCATACTCATCTCCGAATATAGCTTTATTCATGGTTATGATGCGTGAATCGTCGTTGCTGCCCATATTCCTTTTTACTTGGATGTCAAGACACACCCCGTATTTAGAAAGGCATGACTGACTTATTTTAGGAGCAGCAACGATTGATTTTCCTCGATCCAGTTTTTTAGTTGCAACTATGGCAGCTGTATTACCCTCCAGCTTTTGTAGTTTGCCAGCTTTATCACCTCCAATTTTTGAGGTTTGCCGGCTTTATTTTGCTGTGCGGGTGGTTTATTTGAATGAATATGAAAAAATGAGGTTATATGTTAGTTTATTAAATCTGAAAAAATGACAAACCTTAGGGAATTAAAGTGACAAACCTTTTCGAGCGATGTAATTGACTCATTTATGGGAATCTTTTTATCATTCCCTTTATGCAAGAATCTAAATATAAATGTGAAATTAAAGTTAGCAGCGGAAAATAATCAGCGATTAAATATACATATCAATTAAACATACATTTCAATTAATTAAACATACCTTATCAAGGGCAACAAGATGTGTGGGCCATGCCACGTAACTACCAACTGCTTCGCCCAAAAACCTCATATCTGCATCGTTGTCCGGTATAGGCAACGATGCATTTGGTTCCAAAGCAATGACAGGTGATACTTTGACATGGCCCACAGAGATCGTCGTGTTGTGCAATACTTCTCCTGAAGTATTGTACAATGTTCCATTTCCGACCATCCGATGAGTAGGGGGGATAAGTACAGAACGTATGGAGTGACACCCTAAATCAATGGTTAATACATAAGTATGGTTAATACATAAGTAAGTAATTAATTACCTCGGGAAGAGTTTTGAGACCAATGTTGCACTTCGCGTTTTCACTCTCCATTTGGAGCTGATCCGAGAGTTGCTTGTCTTTATTCGTCTTCACCAAGAGTGCCACTTGCTCTGATAAGAGTTTGAGCTTCTCTAATACTTCCTCATTGGATGGAATTTGGCGCTTCTCTTGTGAAAAATAGCTTTTAGGAGTTACGCCAAACCCTTTCCCCCTCACGCGGCCGAAATATTCAGGAACATTAAACACTTTACCCAGAATGTCCCTACAACTTTCTTTGTTGCCCTCTTTATTTTCCGAACTTTGTTCAATATTCTCCTAAAATACATGTAGGATTAAAAAGTTAAGTTCAATATCATTTTTAAAATACAATATTAAAAAATATTAAAGTGATCATATACTTACACAAAGTTCTATTATTTTTTGAACATTTTCGTTATCAACCACTTCGTCCTTATTTACACGAGCTTCCTTCCATAATATATGACGACCCAGCAGTTTATCGGATTGGGTGTCTTGTCGCTATTCGTTAAGATCATAAACAAAATATTAGTTAGAAACTATAGTTTATAATACAAATTTCTTCATTATATAAAAGTGATGTTTAATTACTTATAAGTTTTTGCTCTAGGCATGCATATCTCATACATGATTTTTTGTATGGGTGCGTCGGATTTCTCGCCCTCTCGCGATTTGCCTTACTTATATTCTATATTAAAAAAATAACAATCGTGTAAAAATTTAAAATACGCTATGAATATGAATAATAAAACACAAATGTTAATAAATTAATCACTTACGACAAACGCGGGGTCGGAACGTTTTGATACAAATGCACTCCATTCTTCATTTGATATATAATGTTTATATAATCTTGGAGCTTCTGCATTCATATTTCCCTCACTATCTTTTAGATAGAAATTTGAGAGGTGAGATCTAAAACTCCGATCTAAAACTCCGGCAACTTTCAAGGCGTAATTCTTTCTCACCTCATCAAGAACAAAAGCAGTCTGCAAACGAAATAAAGATATAGTTTGAGTAAAGTATTTCAATGGAAAAAATTATAAATGACAAAAGAGTGGATCAAAAAAGTTACCTCTATATCATTCCACAATATATCTTTGGCATCCTTCAACGCCTTATCTCTCCAGCCATCGATTGTAATGGAGATATTTTGACGAACAACAACCCCAATGTAACTTACAAACATGGAGTTGTTGGGGTCGATTGGCTGACCACTTTCATTCCATCCAACCTAATAAACTCATATAGTAAGTACATGTTTTCAAAATAGATAAAAAATAAACAGCAAACATAGTATAGTATACCTCAAATTTTATCCCACAGCTCCTTGCTTTTATGACTTTTGCATTATAGTTGCACCACGTTTGACTTCGTTTTCGTAAGTCTTGGTGTTGACAACTTCCTCATTTTGAAAATCCAAAGCCTTGTTAGAATCCATTTATCTACAACAAGTTCAACATGTAGTTCAGTATAACTTCAACAAGTTCAACATGCAGTAGTCTAAGTACGTATCAGTATAAGTTCAACGTAGGGTTCATAGACGAAAAATTAATAACAGAAAAATTAATAACATCAATACCTGAATAGCGAGATGAAATACGTAGACGAAATACGTAGGGTTCGTAGGAGAAATGCACAGAAATACAATTCGGAGAAACTGAAGTATGGTTCGAAGAAATACGTAATAAGGGTTACGTATTCCAATGAAAAGAGATGGTTCGTAATGGTAGAGATGATCGTAGATGGAAATAAGGTTAAAAATGAGAGAGGTGATCGTGGAAATACGGTTCGTAATGGAAGAGATGATAGGGTTTGCAAAGGAAGAGAAGAATGATGAAGAAGAGATGATAGTGAAGTTTACGTAATGAAAAGGAAATTGAAGCGGTTTACTGTTATATATAAAATGCTATTACATCGCTTTTTTAGAAGCCTTTTACAGCGCTTGTTGGAAAAGCGCTCTAAAAGACCTAACCTTTTAAAGTGCTTGTTGTAAATGCGCTCTTAAAGACCTAAGCCTTTTACAGCGCTTTTTCAAATAAGCGCTCTAAAAGGCCTCCTTATTTTATTTTTAAAAGGCTCTTTTACAACGCTTATTCTATAAGCGCTATAAAAGACCTCTTTGTTTTCTTATGTTATATGACTGTGTTTTTTAAAGGCCTTTTACAACGCTTTTTCAAATAAGCGCTCTAAAAGGCCTCCTTATTTTAGTTTTCAGTGGCTCTTTTACAGCGCTTATTCTATAAGCGATGTAAAAGACCTCTTTGTTTTCTTATGTTATATGATTGTTTTTTTAAAAGGACGTTTTACAGCGCTTTTTCAAATAAGCGCTCTAAAAGGCCTTCTTATTTTATTTTTCAATGGCTCTTTTACAGTGCTTATTCTATAAGCGCTGTAAAAGACCTATTTGTTTTCTTATGTTATATGACTGTTTTTTTAAACGACCTTTTAACTTGGTATAAAACAAAGCTTTGTGACCTCCTTAGTTTATATTCAGTTTAGTTCATGTAAATTACCTATATTTGGATTTTTTTTTTCAGTTCAGTTCAGTTCATATAAATGACTAGTTTATTTTCAATTCAGTTCATGTAAATTACTAGTTTATATTAAATTACATGAACTTAATTAGTATAAAACACTAAGATCAAGCTAAATATAAGTAGAAAATAAATATAAGCAGAAAATCAAATACATGGCTGCTTATATAAAACAATTAAACATGTTCAAACAAATAAATTCCATGAACTCAGTTCAAATTACATGGCTTATATAAAACAATTAAACATGTACATTAAGATGCCCTTCTTCTTTTCCTGGTGGGATTCACATTTGTTTGTCCATTATTAACGATACGAAACGATGGATTAATCCAAATTCCCTCATCATGATCATCTCTAAGATATAAACCAACATCAGTTGAATCAATTTCATGTGGTTGTGATGTTGCAAATAAAAGATCATTATCAACATCTTCATCATTATTGTTATCATCACTTATTTTATTGGTCGATAGGACAACAGACCATTTATCATCAGCAGGATCAGTGACATAAAACACTTGTTGAGCTTGCGACGCTAAAATAAAAGGTTCGTCTTTGTATCTCACCCTATTAAAATCAACAAGCAAGAACCCTGACTCATCAATCCGAACACCATTATTATTATCGACCCACTTGCAACCAAATATGGGAACACGAAACATTGTGTAGTCTAACTCCCATATGCGCTCGATAACCCCAAAATATGATTATCGGCCCACTTGTTCTTTGGTATAAAATGTGTAGCCGTTAATAACATAACCATTGTAAGAAAAGACATGTAAACTCAGACCATTTGCTAGCCACCTCAATCTCTGTGAAATTGATTTGGGGTCTATATCAAACTAAGACTTTATGTGATTATTTAACCATGTTATAAAACTTCGATTGTGCTCTTGAGTTATCCCATTTTGATTCCTATTCATGTTCAAACGAGATAACTGATCCATGTGTATTGTAACATACGGTTGAACCTCATCATCATTGTGCAGAACATACAATTGTGCCTGCTCTCATTATGTCCTTGATATTGTCATTATTCTCCTTCCAATTATCCCTTCTCCTGATATTCTTCCCGAATGACGAGACATGGGAAGCCCTATGGATTCAACATTGGACATATATTCAGTACAAAATTCAGCAGCTTCTTCAACAATGTACCGTTCAGCAATACAACCTTTTGGTCGACTTCTACTTTTTACGTGCCCTTTTAATATTTTCATATATCGTTCTATCGAATACATCCATCTCATATAAGCTGGCCCACAAAGTTGTGTCTCCTTAACCAGATGAACAGTAAGGTGAACCATTATATCGAAAAACGAGGGTGGGAAATACATTTCAAGCTCACAAAAAGTAACAACAATTTCCCTCTGCAATGTCGGTAATTTATGAGGATCGATCACTTTACTACAAATTTCCCTAAAGAAGAAACATAATCTAGTTAAGGCTCTTCGAACTTTTTCAGGTAAAATGGAACGTATACCTATTGGTAGCAAATGCTCCATTAGAATATGACAATCATGGGTCTTCAAACCTTTTAACTTGTGGTCTTTCATACAAACCAAATTTTTAATGTTTGAAGAGTATCCTTCTAGAACTTTAACTTCATGTAGAAATTTATATAAAACAATTTTTTCCTTTCTAGATAGAGTATGAGCAGCTGGAGGTAGATATGTGCGATTTTCTTTCTTTACGGGACCCAATTCATTTCTTATTCCCATATCGACCAAGTCCAATCTTGCATTGATGTCATCTTTAGACTTTCCTGGAACATTGAGTAACGTACCAATAACACTATCAAATACATTTTTTTCAATATGCATCACATCAAGGAAATGTCTTATATACAATGACTTCCAATATGGCAATTCAAAGAAAATTGACTTTTTCTTCCACCCAGTTTTGACTAGCTCTCCCGCAAAAGGTTTGCCAAATTTATTGGTCAAACCTTGTACTTTTTCAAGTATTTGATATCTAGTCGGTGCTAAAGGAGCTTTACCTTCCTATGATTTTCCATTGAATGCATTTCTCCACCCACGATACTGATGACTATAAGGTAAAAATCTACGATGTACAAGAAATACATTCTTCTTACAATGTTTCAACCGCATCCAATTTGTACTCTCTTCACATATAGGACATGCACACTGACCTTTAATGCTATATCCTGATAAATTACCATATGCTGGAAAATCATTAATTGTGTCGAACAACATAGCCCTCAAATTGAAACACTCTTTTCTATACCCATCATAAACTTCTACACATGTCTCCCACATAATTTTTAAATCTTCAATTAAAGGAGTCAAGTATACGTCGATATCATTCCCCGGTTGTTTGGGTCCAGAAATTAACAGAGACAACATCATAAACTTACGCTTCATACATAACCATGGAGGTAGGTTATATATTACCAAATCACAGGCCACGTGCTATGTGAGATGCTTTGAAGACCATGTGGATTCATTCCATCAGTAGAAAGTGCAAGTCTTAGATTTCTTGACTCTATCCCGAATTCAGGATACTCGTGATCAATTTTTGCCCATTGTGGGGAATCTGCAGGGTGTTAAAACATTCCATCTCTAATTCTTTCATATGCATGCCATGTCAAGTGTTTTGAATCTTCTTCACTGCGATACATGCGCCTAAATCTTGGTATTATAGGAAAATACCACACGACTTTTGCTGGAGTAGATTCTTTCTTCTTATATCGAGAGACATTGCATTTCGGACAAGCCTTAAGTAATTCATATTCGTTTCGAAATAAAATGCAATCGTTAGGACACGCATGAATCCTTTCGTAACTCATGCCAATAGAACACAAAATCCGTTTAGCCTCGTAGGTTCGACTGGGAAGTTCATTATCATCTGGCAACATATCTTTTATGAGTGTTAATAATTCTGTGAAGCTTTTATCAGACCATCCATTACTCGTTTTTAAGTTGTACAACTTTAATATCGCGGATAGTCTTGTGAATTTAGTACAACCATTATATAATGGTTTCTCTGCATCACTCAACAAACTCTCAAATATTTTAGGACAATCCTGAAGATCTTCTTCAATTGCTTTTGCAATCTCCTCAACTCGGTCTGGCTCATATGTATCTGTATCGAAGTCAGTTGAAGCATATGTCGAACCATTCTCAAAATTAATGTTTCCTTTTTTTTTCTCACCATGTCTTATCCAACATGTATATCTTTGATCAGTTTCATTACATACTAAATGTCCTTCCAATTCATCTTCTCTAACGCATTTTCCAAAACAACATTTTAAACAAGGACAAACGACTCTATTTGGATCTTTTGCATTCTTCACTGCAAACTCAACAAACTCCTTCACTCCATTTTCATACTCTTTTGACAATCGATTGGCAGACATCCATTTCCGGTCCATATTATATGACCTATATAAATGTAGTTACAAAAATAATAAACTACTGATAACATTATACCAATATATAGTACACATATCTAATATTGGAAAATGGAAATCAAAGTCCGTTATTATGTAACAATTTCAAAACAGAACAGATCAACAAATTCCAAAAAGAAAAGATTTATTATGTAACAATTTATTAGTTTTCTTGACAACAACAAATTAATAAATACCTGAGACAACGTATCCCATTTTTTTAAAGGAGGAGCAATAGATGGCCGCACAGTACGTAGAGGAGATGAGGGTTCCCAGAGTAGAGGTGATGAGGGTTCGTAAATTTGTTTTAAATTAGTTTGTATTTATTTAAAGTAAATGATTTTTATTTAAAGTGAATGAGTGAATGATTTTACAGCCCATTTGTAGAATAAGCGCTCAAATAGGTCCTTCAATTACGTGACCTTTTAAAGCGCTTGTAACAAAAACGCTCTAATAGGTCATTTGTTTATTTGAAAGCGTATGTCTTTTACAACGCTTGTAAAAAAAGCGTTGTAATAGGTCATTTAATTATTTGAAAGTGCAAGTCTTTTACAGCGCTTGTCAAAAAAGCGCTGTAAAACATCGCTTCATTATACAACACTTGTGTAAAAGTGCTGTAAAAGCCTTGTAAAAATTATGCGCAAACGCTATATGACCCTACAACAGCGCTTTTTCCACAGCGCTTGTCAAAAAACGCTGTTATATGCTCCGTTATTTTTAAAATATATTTACAACAGCACTTGTATTTAGTAAGCACTGTAAAAGGCGCGCTATAAAATGTCATTTTT
>PGTU02010599.1:0-31975 GCA_002896215.2 Cicer echinospermum | reverse complement strand
CTAAATGTTCATGCAATGACAGAAACACACCTATTGGTGCAAAAAGTGGTTAAAAACCCTTAATTGGACAAGAATAATGCCTATGGAGGACGAAAATGACCATAAATGTTCATCCAAATGACAAATGAACTCTTGGACTGCACAAGATTAGTTACAACCCTAATTGAAAAGAATAGAGAACAAGGATAGGACGAAAATGACCTAATGTTTCACTCCAATTGAACACAAACACACCTTTGCGTTGCACAGATTGGTTTAAACGCCTAATTGGGAAAGAATACGCCAAGGGGACGAACATGATAATGTTCGAATCCTGGACATGAACTATTTCATGTACAAATTGGTTAAAAATCCTAATTGGATGAGCAGGAAGGACGATTAGATTGTTCAAATGACCCACAAACACCCCTATTGGACGCACAAGATTTGTTAAACAACTAATTGGACGCATAAGCCTAGGGAGATGAAAAATGACCTAACTGTTACTCTCCAATGACACATAATGAACTCATTTGGATGCACAAGATGGTTTAAAAATCTATTGGACAAGAATAAGCCAGTTTAGACGAAAAATGACCAAAGGTTCAATCCAATGACACAATGACACCTATATGCATGCACAAGATTGGTTAAAACCTAATTGGACAAGAACAAGCTAGGAGGGACGAAATGACCTAAATGTTCATCAATGACACAAACACAACTTGTAGGGATGCACGATATTGGTACAAACCGTTAATTGCGACAAGAATAAAACAGATGAAGGACGAAAATGACTTAGAATGTTATTCCAATGACAACAAATTAACCTATTGATTGCAACAAGATTGGTTAACCCTAATGGAAAGAATAGCCTAGGGAGGACGAAATGACCTAAATGTTCATCCTATGACATAAATGAACTTTTGGATGCACAAGATTGGTTTCATAACCTGGACAAGCCTTAGGGCGGACGAGTGACCATAAATGTTATCCAATGACATTATTGGCATGCACCGATTTGTTAAAACCTAATTGGACAAGAATAAGCTAGGGAGGACGAACATGGACTAAAATATTCATCCAATTACAACAACACAATGGATGCACAGATTTGCGTCTATAAAACCTAATTGACAAGGATAGCCTAGGAGACGGAAATGACTATGTTATTCCATTGACACAAATGAACCTGAATGCACAAGAGTGTTATTGGGACAAGACATGCGAGTGAGGACGAAGACATAGTTCATCCAATGGAAAAACCCTATTTGGATGCACAAGATAAGCCCTAATTGGACTAGATTAAACAAGGGATGACGAAATGACTTACATGTCATTCCAATGACACAAATGAACCTATTGCATGCACAGATTGGTTCAAAAACCCTTAATTGGACAGAATAAGATTAGGTAGGAACGAAAATGACCTAAATGTTCATCCAATGACACAAATGACTTATTGGATGCACAAGATTATTTTAAAAACCCAAATTGGACAGAATAGTTGTAGGGAGGACGAAAATGACGTAATTGTTCTCCAATGACACACTAACACACCTATTGGATGCACAAGATTGGTTTAATACCCTAATTGACAAGAATAAACCAAGGAGGACGAAAATGACCTAAATGTTATCCAATGACACAAATCGAACTTATGCGATATGCACAAGATTGTTTAAAAACCCTAATTGGAAAGAATGACGCATAGGTAGACGAAAATGACCTAAATGTTACTCAATGACACAAATGACTTATTGGATGCACAAGATTGGGTTAAATCCCTAAATTGGACAAGAATAAGCTAGGGAGGACGAAAATGACCTAAATGTTCATCCAATGAACACAAATGAATTATTGGATGCATAAGATTGGTTAAAAACTCTAATTGGACAAGAATAAAGCCGTTGGAGGGAGAAAATGACTAAATGTTAATCCAATGACACAAATGACTTATTGGATGCACAAGATTGGTTAAAATGTTAATTTGTAAAGAATAAGTTTAGCGGAGGACGATGACGCAAATGTTCATCTAATGACACAAATGACCTATTGGATGCACAAGATTGGTTAAAAACCCTTAATTGGACAAGAATATAGAGTAGGGAGGACGAAATGACGAATGTTAATCCATGACACAAATGAACTTATTGCATGCACAGATTGGTTAGTGAACGAGCTAATTGGACTAAGCTATTAGGAAAGACGAAAACGACAAAATGTATGTATGACACAAATGAACTTATTGGGCGTACAATTGGTTAAAACTCTAATTGACAAGAATAAACTTATAGGTTCGATCTGACTAATGTTCATCATGACACAAACACCTATGATATGCACAAGATGGTTTAAAACCTTAATTGGACAAGAATAAGCCTAGGGTTGGACGAAAATGACCTTAAATGTTAATCAATGACACAAAATGAACTTATTGCATGCACAGAGATTGGTTTAAAACTTTAATTGAACTAGAATAAGTCTAGGAGGACGAAAATGACATAAATGTTCATCCAATGACACAAATGACACATATTGGATGACAAGATTGCAAACCACAGATAAGCCTAGGGAGGACGAAAATGACCTAAATGTTCATCACATGACACAAACGCGACTATTGATACAATAGATTGGGTTAAAAACCTAATTGGATGGAGAGGGAACGAAATGACCTAAATGTTAATCCAATGACACAAATGATCATATGATCCATGAATTGGTTTAAGAACCTTAATTGGACAATATTAAGCTAGGGAGGACGAAAATTGACCTAGTTATTGAATGACACAAACCACTATTGGATGCACAAGATTGGTTAAAAACCCTAATACAGAATAAACTAGGGAGGAAGAAAATGACCTAAATGTTTCCCAATGACACAAGATGAACATATGGATGCAGCAGATTGGTTAAAAACCTAATTGGACGAAGAATAAGTATAGGTAGGACGAAATGATCTAAATAATTCATCCAATGCACAACACAACATATTGGAGCACAAGATTGGTTAAAACGCCTAATTTGACTAGAATAAGTCTATGGAGGACGAAAATGACCTAAATGTTACTCCAATGAAACAAACACACAATTTTGGATGCACAAGATTGGTTAAAACCCTAATTGGACAAGAATAAGCTTAGGCAGGACGAAATTGGACAAAAATGTTAATCCAAGGACACGAAATGAACTTATGGACATCACAGGATTGGTAAGAAGACTCTAATTGGACAATAATAAGCCTTAGGGAAGACGAAATGACCTAAATGTTCATTCAATGACACAAACACACTTATTGGATGCACAAGATTGGTTAAAACCTTAATTGGAGGTAGGAATAGCTAGGGAGGACGAAATGACAAAATGTCATCAATGACACAAATGAACCTATTGGATGCACAAGATTTGTTTAATAACCCTAATTGGACACTAGAATAACACTAGGGAGGACGAAAATGACCCTATGATAAATCAATGACACAAATGAACTTATTGCATGCACAAGATTGGTTAAAAACCTTAATTAGACAGTTAAGTCTAGGGAGGAGAAAATGACCTAAATGTTTCATCCAATGACACAAATGCACTATTGGATGCACAAATTCTGGTTAAAGACCCTAATTGGACAGAAATAACCTGGGAGGAGGAAAGTGACTCAATGTTCATCCCAATGCATGAATGAACTTATTGATTAAACAAGATTGGTTAAACCTTAATTGGGACAAGAATAAGTCTAGGTAGGACGACAGTGATAAATGTTAATCCATGACACAAATGAACTTATTGCATGCACAAGTTGGTTAAAACCCTAATTGGACAAGAACTAAGCTAGTAGGACGAAAATGACCTAATGTTCATCCAATGACAGAAATGAACTATTGTATGCACAAGATTGGTTGAAACCTTAATTAGAAAGAACAAGTCTAAGGAGGAGATAATGACGCTAAATGTTCATCCAATGACACAAAAACACCTTTAGGATGCACAAGATTGGTTAAATAAAACGTATTGGATCGAATAACCTATGGAGAACGAAAATACCTAAATATTAATCCTATGACACAAATGATCAACATATGGATGCAGGATGGTTAAAAACCCTAATTGGAGAAGATAAGCAGGGAGGACGGAAATGACCTAAATGTTCATCCTATACACAAACAACTATTGGATGCACAAGATTGGTTAAAAACCCTAATTGGAAAGAATAAGCCTAGGTGAGACGAAAATGACCTAAATGTTAATCCAATGACACAATGAACTTATTGTGCAAAGATTGGTTAAAACTTAAATTGGACAAGAATAAGTCTAGGTGTGGGAGGAGAAAATGACCTAAATGTTCATCCAATGACAAAATGAACATATTGGATGCACAAGATTGGTTAAAAACCTAATTGGGACAAGAATAAGCCTAGGGAGGACGAAAATGACCTAATGTTATCCAATGACACAAACACACCTATTGGATGCACAAGATTGGTTAAAAACCCTAATTGGGACAAGAATAAGCCTAGGGAGGACGAAAATGACCTAAATGTTCATCCAATGACACAATTGACTTATTGGATGCACAAGATTGGTTAAAAATCCTAATTGGACTAGAATATTAGCTAGGGAGGACGAAATGACCTAAATGTTCATCCAATGACACAAATGAACTGTATTGGATGCACAAGATTGGTTAAAAACCCTAATTGGACAAGAATAAGTCTAGGGAGGACGAAAATGACCTAAATGTTCATCCAATGACACAAAAACACACCTATTGCATGCACAAGATTGGTTAAAAAACTAATTGGACTAGAATAAGTCTAGGGAGGACGAAATGACCTAAATATTCATCCAATGACACAAACACACCTATTGGATGCACAAGATTGGTTAAAAACCTAGTTGGACAAGAATAAGTCTAGGAAGGACGAAAATGACTAAATGTTCATCCAATGACACAAACACACCTATTGGATGCACAAGATGGTTAAAACCCCTAAGTTGGACTAGAATAAACCTAGGGAGGACGAAAAATGACCTAAATGTTCATCCAATGACACAAACACAACTTATTGGATGCACAAGATTGGTTAAAAAACCCTAAGTTGGACAAGAATAAGTCTAGGAAGGACGAAAATGGACCTAAATGTTCATCCAATGACACAAATGAACTTATTGGATGCACAAGATTGGTTAAAAACCCTAATTGGACAAGAATAAGTTCTAGGGAGGACGAAAATGACCTAAATGTTCATCCAATGACACAAACACACCTTATTGGATGCACAAGATTGGTTAAAAACCCTAATTGGACTAGAATAAACATAGGGAGGACGAAAATGACCTAAATGTTCATACCAATGACACAAACACACCTATTGCGTGCATGCACAAGATTGGTTAAAAACCCTAATTGGACAAGAATAAGTCAGGGAGGACGAAAATGACCTAAATGTTCATCCAATGACACAAACACACCTATTGGATGCACAAGATTGGTTAAAAACCCTAATTGGACTAGAATAAACCTAGGGAGGACGAAAATGACCTAAATGTTCATCCAATGACACAAATGAACTTATTGGATGCACAAGATTGGTTAAAAACCCTAATTGGACAAGAATAAGTCTAGGAAGGACGAACGAAAATGACCTAAATGTTCATCCAATGACACAAACACACCTATTGGATGCACAAGATTGGTTAAAAACCCTAATTGGACAAGAATAAGTCTAGGGAGGACGAAAATGACCTAAATGTTCATCCAATGACACAAAACAACTTATTGGATGCACAAGATTGGTTAAAAACCTAATTGGACAAGAATAAGCCAAGGGAGGACGAAAATGACCTAAATGTTCATCCAATGACACAAACACACCTATTGGATGCACAAGATTGGTTAAAAACCCTAATTGGACAAGAATAAGCCTATAGGGAGGACGAAAATGACCTAAATGTTCATCCAATGACACAAACACACCTATTGGATGCACAAGATTGGGTAAAAAACCCTAATTGGACAAGAATAAGCCTAGGGAGGACGAAAATGACCTAAATGTTCATCCAATGACACAAATGAACTTATTGGATGCACAAGATTGGTTAAAAACCCTAATTGGACAAGAATAAGTCTAGGTAGGACGAAAATGACCTAAATGTTCATCCAATGACACAAACACACCTATTGGATGCACAAGATTGGTTAAAAACCCTAGTTGGACAAGAATAAGGTTAGGAAGGACGAAAATGACCTAAATGTTCATCCAATGACACAAACACACCTATTGGATGCACAAGATTGGTTAAAAACCCTAATTGGACAAGAATAAACCTAGGGAGGACGAAAATGACCTAAATGTTCATCCAATGACACAAACACACCTATTGGATGCACAAGATTGGTTAAAAACCCTAGTTGGACAAGAATAAGTCTAGGGAAGGACGAAAATGACCTAAATGTTCATCCAATGACACAAACACACCTATTGGATGCACAAGATTGGTTAAAAAACCCTAGTTGGACAAGAATAAGCCTAGGAAGGACGAAAATGACCTAAATGTTCATCCAATGACACAAATGAACTTATTGGATGCACAAGATTGGTTAAAAAACCCTAATTGGACAAGAATAAGCTAGGGAGGACGAAAATGACCTAAATGTTCATCCAATGACACAAACACACCTTATTGGATGCACAAGATTGGTTAAAAACCCTAATTGGACAAGAATAAACCTAGGGAGGACGAAAATGACCTAAATGTTCATCCAATGACACAAATGAACTTATTGGATGCACAAGATTGGTTAAAAACCTTAATTGGACAAGAATAAGTCTAGGAGGACGAAAATGACCTAAATGTTCATCCAATGACACAAAACACACCTATTGGATGCACAAGATTGGTTAAAAACCCTAATTGGACTAGAATAAACCTAGGGAGGACGAAAATGACCTAAATCTTCATCCAATGACACAAACACACTTATTGGATGCACAAGATTGGTTAAAAACCCTAATTGGACAAGAATAAGTCAAGGAAGGACGAAAATGACCTAAATGTTCATCCAATGACACAAACAACCTATTGGATGCACAAGATTGGTTAAAAACCCTAATTGGACGAGAATAAGCATAGGGAGAACGAAAATGACCTAAATGTTCATCCAATGACACAAATGAACTTATTATAGATGCACAAGATTGGTTAAAAACTGCGATTGGACAACAATAAGCCTAGGGAGGACGAAATGACCTAAATGTTCATCCAATGACACAAACACACCTATTGGATGCACAAGATTGGTTAAAAACCCTAATTGGACAAGAATAAACCTAGGGAGGACGAAAATGACCTAAATGTTCATCCAATGACACAAACACACCTATTGGATGCACAAGATTGGTTAAAACTCTAATTGGACAAGAATAAGCCAAGGGAGGACGAAAATGACCTAAATGTTCATCCAATGACACAAACACACCTATTGGATGCAAGAAGATTGGTTAAAAACCCTAGTTGGATAAGAATAAGCGTAGGGAGGACGAAAATGACCTAAATGTTCATCCAATGACACAAATGAACTTATTGGATGCACAAGATTGGTTAAAAACCCTAATTGGACAAGAATAAGCCTAGGAGAGGACGAAAATGACCTAAATGTTCATCCAATGACACAAACACACCTATTGGATGCACAAGATTGGTTAAAAACCCTAATTGGACTAGAATAAAACCTAGGGAGGACGAAAATGACCTAATTGTTATCCAATAACACAAATGAACTTATTGGATGACAAGATTGGTTAAAAACCCTAATTGGACAAGAATAAGACTAGGAGAGACGAAAATGACCTAAATGTTCATCCAATGACACAAACACACCTATTGGATGCACAAGATTGGTTAAAAAACCTTAGTTGGACAAGAATAAGTCTAGTAAGGACGAAAATGACCTAAATGTTCATCCAATGACATACACACCTATGGATGCACAAGATTGGTTAAAAACCCTAGTTGAACAAGAATAAGTCTAGGAAGGACGAAAATGACCTAAATGTTCATCCAATGACACAAACACACTTATTGGATGCACAAGATTGGTTAAAAACCCTAATTGGACAAGAATAATCCTAGGGAGGACGAAAATGACCTAAATGTTCATCCAATGACACAAATGCACCTATTGGATGCACAAGATTGGTTAAAAACCCTAATTGGACAAGAATAAGGTAGGGGAGGACGAAAATGACCTAAATGTTCATCCAATGACACAAACACACTTATTGGATGCACAAGATTGGTTAAAAAACCCTAATTGGACAGAGAATAAGCCTAGGGAGGACGAAAATGACCTAAATGTTCATCCAATGACACAAACACACCTATTGGATGCACAAGATTGGTTAAAAACCCTAGTTGGACAAGAATAAGTCTAGGAAGGACGAAAAATGACCTAAATGTTCATCCAATGACACAAACACACCTATTGGATGCACAAGATTGGTTAAAAACCCTAATTGGACAAGAATTGCCTAGGAAGGACGAAAATGACCTAAATGTTCATCCCAATGACACAAATGAACTTATTGGATGCACAAGATTGGTTAAAAACCTAATTGGACAAGAATAAGGCTAGGGAGGACGAAAATGACCTAAATGTTCATCCAATGACACAAACACACCTATTGGATGCACAAGATTGGTTAAAAACCCTAATTGGACAAGAATAAACCAAGGAGGACGAAAATGACCTAAATGTTCATCCAATGACACAAACAACCTATTGGATGCACAAGATTGGTTAAAAACCTTAATTGGACAGAATAAAACCTAGGGAGGACGACGAAAATGACCTAAATGTTCATCCAATGACACAAACACACCTATTGGATGCACAAGATTGGTTAAAAACCCTAGGATTGGACAAGAATAAACCTAGGGAGGACGAAAATGACCTAAATGTTCATCCAATGACACAAAAAACCTATTGGATGCACAAGATTGGTTAAAAACCCTAATTGGACTAGAATAAACCTAGGAGGACGAAAATGACCTAAATGTTCATCCAATGACACAAATACAACTATTGGATGCACAAGATTGGTTAAAAACCCTAATTGGACAAGAATAAGTCTAGGAAGGACGAAAATGACCTAAATGTTCATCCAATGACACAAACACACCTATTGGATGCACAAGATTGGTTAAAAACCCTAATTGGACAAGAATAAGTCTAGGGAGACGAAAATGACCTAAATGTTCATCCAATGACACAAAACACACCTATTGGATGCACAAGATTGGTTAAAAACCCTAATTGGACAAGAATAAACCTAGGAAGGACGAAAATGACCTAAATGTTCATCCAATGACACAAACACACCTATTGGATGCACAAGATTGGTTAAAAACCCTAATTGGACAAGAATAAACCTAGGGAGGACGAAAATGACCTAAATGTTCATCCAATGACACAAACACACCTATTGGATGCACAAGATTGGTTAAAAACCCTAATTGGACAAGAATAAGTCTAGGAAGGACGAAAATGACCTAAATGTTTCATCCAATGACACAAACACACTTATTGGATGCACAAGATTGGTTAAAAACCTTAATTGGACAAGAATAAGTCTAGGAAGGACGAAAAATGACCTAAATGTTCATCCAATGACACAAACAACTTATTGGATGCACAAGATTGGTTAAAAACCCTAATTGGACAAGAATAAACTAGGGAGGAACGAAAATGACCTAAATGTTCATCCAATGACACAAACACACCTATTGGATGCACAAGATTGGTTAAAAACCCTAATTGGACAAGAATAAGTCTAGGGAGGACGAAAATGACCTAAATGTTCATCCAATGACACAAACACACCTATTGGATGCACAAGATTGGTTAAAAACCTATTTGGACAAGAATAACCTAGGAAGGACGAAAAATGACCTAAATGTTCATCCAATGACACAACACACTTATTGGATGCACAAGATTGGTTAAAAACCCTAATTGGACAAGAATAAGCCTAGGGAGGACGAAAATGACCTAAATGTTCATCCAATGACACAAACACACCTATTGGATGCACAAGATTGGTTAAAAACCCTAATTGGACAAGAATAAGTCCTAGGGAGGACGAAAATGACCTAAATGTTCATCCAATGACACAAACACACCTATTGGATGCACAAGATTGGTTAAAAACCCTAATTGGACAAGAATAAGCCTAGGGAGGACGAAAATGACCTAAATGTTCATCCAATGACACAAATGAACTTATTGGATGCACAAGATTGGTTAAAAACCCTAATTGGACAAGAATAAGTCTAGGGAGGACGAAAATGACCTAAATGTTCATCCAATGACACAAACACACCTATTGGATGCACAAGATTGGTTAAAAACCTAATTGGACAAGAATAAGTCTAGGAAGGACGAAAATGACCTAAATGTTCATCCAATGACACAAACACACCTATTGGATGCACAAGATTGGTTAAAAACCCTAATTGGACAAGAATAAGTCTAGGGAGGACGAAAATGACCTAAATGTTCATCCAATGACACAAACACACCTATTGGATGCACAAGATTTGGTTAAAAACCCTAGTTGGACAAGAATAAGTCCTAGGAAGGACGAAAATGACCTAAATGTTCATCCAATGACACAAACACACCTATTGGATGCACAAGATTGGTTAAAAAACCCTAGTTGGACAAGAATAAGTCTAGGAAGGACGAAAATGACCTAAATGTTCATCCAATGACACAAATGAACTTATTGGATGCACAAGATTGGTTAAAAACCCTAATTGGACAAGAATAAGTCTAGGAAGGACGAAAATGACCTAAATGTTCATCCAATGACACAAACACACCTATTGGATGCACAAGATTGGTTAAAAACCCTAATTGGACAAGAATAAGTCTAGGGAGGACGAAAATGACCTAAATGTTCATCCAATGACACAAACACACTTATTGGATGCACAAGATTGGTTAAAAACCCTAATTGGACAAGAATAAGTCTAGGGAGGACGAAAATGACCTAAATGTTCATCCAATGACACAAACACACCTATTGGATGCACAAGATTGGTTAAAAACCCTAATTGGACTAGAATAAACCTAGGGAGGACGAAAATGACCTAAATGTTCATCCAATGACACAAACACACCTATTGGATGCACAAGATTGGTTAAAAACCCTAATTGGACAAGAATAAGTCTAGGGAGGACGAAAATGACCTAAATGTTCAATCCAATGACACAAATGACACTTATTGGATGCACAAAGATTGGTTAAAAACCCTAATTGGACAAGAATAAGCTAGGGAGGACGAAAATGACCTAAATGTTCATCCAATGACACAAATGAACTTATTGGATGCACAAGATTGGTTAAAAACCTAATTTGGACAAGAATAAGTCTAGGAGGACGAAAATGACCTAAATGTTCATCCAATGACACAAACACACCTATTGGATGCACAAGATTGGTTAAAAACCCTAATTGGACTAGAATAAACCTAGGGAGGACGAAAATGACCTAAATGTTCATCCAATGACACAAACACACCTATTGGATGCACAAGATTGGTTAAAAACCCTAATTGGACAAGAATAAGCCTAGGGAGGACGAAAATGACCTAAATGTTCATCCAATGACACAAACACACCTATTGGATGCACAAGATTGGTTAAAAACCTTAATTGGACAAGAATAAGCCTAGGGAGGACGAAAATGACCTAAATGTTCATCCAATGACACAAATGAACTTATTGGATGCACAAGATTGGTTAAAAACCTAATTGGACAAGAATAAGCCTAGGAGGACGAAAATGACCTAAATGTTCATCCAATGACACAAACACACTTATTGGATGCACAAGATTGGTTAAAAACCCTAATTGGACAAGAATAAGTCTAGGGAGGACGAAAATGACCTAAATGTTCATCCAATGACACAAATGAACTTATTGGATGCACAAGATTGGTTAAAAACCCTAATTGGACAAGAATAAGCCTAGGGAGGACGAAAATGACCTAAATGTTCATCCAATGACACAAACACACCTATTGGATGCACAAGATTGGTTAAAAACCCTAATTGACAAGAATAAGTCTAGGGAGGACGAAAATGACCTAAATGTTCATCCAATGACACACATACACACCTATTGGATGCACAAGATTGGTTAAAAACCCTAATTGGACAAGAATAAAGTCTAGGGAGGACGAAAATGACCTAAATGTTCATCCAATGACACAAACACACTTATTGGATGCACAAGATTGGTTAAAAACCCTAATTGGACAAGAATAAGCCTAGGGAGGACGAAAATGACCTAAATGTTCATCCAATGACACAAATGACACCTATTGGATGCACAAGATTGGTTAAAAACCCTAATTGGACAAGAATAAGTCTAGGAAGGACGAAAATGACCTAAATGTTCATCCAATGACACAAACACACTTATTGGATGCACAAGATTGGTTAAAAACCCTAATTGGACAAGAATAATTCTAGGGAGGACGAAAATGACCTAAATGTTCATCCAATGACACAAACACACCTATTGGATGCACAAGATTGGTTAAAAACCCTAATTGGACTAGAATAAGTCTAGGGAGGACGAAAATGACCTAAATGTTCATCCAATGACACAAACACACCTATTGGATGCACAAGATTGGTTAAAAACCCTAGTTGGACAAGAAAAAGTCTAGGAAGGACGAAAATGACCTAAATGTTCATCCAATGACACAAATGAACTTATTGGATGCACAAGATTGGTTAAAAACCCTAATTGGACAAGAATAAGTCTAGGGAGGACGAAAATGACCTAAATGTTCATCCAATGACACAAACACACTTATTGGATGCACAAGATTGGTTAAAAACCCTAATTGACTAGAATAAACCTAGGGAGGACGAAAATGACCTAAAATGTTCATCCAATGACACAAATGACACTTATTGGATGCACAAGATTGGTTAAAAAACCCTAATTGGACAAGAATAAACCATCTAGGAGGACGAAAATGACCTAAATGTTCATCCAATGACACAAACACACCTATTGGATGCACAAGATTGGTTAAAAACCCTAATTGGACAAGAATAAGTCTAGGGAGGACGAAAATGACCTAAATGTTCATCAATGACACAAAAACCTATTGGATGCACAAGATTGGTTAAAAAACCCTAATTGGACAAGAATAAACCTAGGTTGGACGACGAAAATGACCTAAATGTTCATCAATGACACAAACACAACTATTGGATGCACAAGATTGGTTAAAAACACTAATTGGACAAAAATAAGTCTAGGAAGGACGAAAATGACCTAAATGTTCATCCAATGACACAAAACACACCTATTGGATGCACAAGATTGGTTAAAAACCCTAATTGGACAAGAATAAAGTCTAGGAGACCGAAAATGACCTAAATGTTCATCCAATGACACAAATGAACACCTATTGGATGCACAAGATTGGTTAAAAAACCTTAATTGGACAAGAATAAGCCTAGGGAGGACGAAAATGACCTAAATGTTCATCCAATGACACAAACACACCTATTGGATGCACAAGATTGGTTAAAAACCCTAATTGGACAAGATAAGCCTAGGGAGGACGAAAATGACCTAAATGTTCATCCAATGACACAAACACACTTATTGGATGCACAAGATTGGTTAAAAACCTTAATTGGACTAGAATAAACCTAGGGAGGACGAAAATGACCTAATGTTCATCCAATGACACAAATGAACTTATTGGATGCACAAGATTGGTTAAAAACCCTAATTGGACAAGAATAAGACTAGGAGGACGAAAATGACCTAAATGTTCATCCAATGACACAAACACACCTATTGGATGCACAAGATTGGTAAAAACCCTAGTTGGACAAGAATAAGTCTAGGGAGGACGAAAATGACCTAAATGTTCATCCAATGACACAAATGAACTATTGGATGCACAAGATTGGTTAAAAACCTTAATTGACAAGAATAAGTCTAGTAAGGACGAAAATGACCTAAATGTTCATCCAATGACACAAACACAACTATTGGATGCACAAGATTGGTTAAAATTAATTGGACAACGAATAAGTCTAGGGAAGGACGAAAATGACCTAAATGTTCATCCAATGACACAAACACACTTATTGGATGCACAAGATTGGTTAAAAACCCTAATTGGACAAGAATAAGCCTAGGGAGGACGAAAATGACCTAAATGTTCATCCAATGACACAAATGCACCTATTGGATGCACAAGATTGGTTAAAACCCTAATTGGACAAGAATAAGGTTAGGAAGGACGAAAATGACCTAAATGTTCATCCAATGACACAAACACACTTATTGGATGCACAAGATTGGTTAAAAACCTTAGTTGGACAAGAATAATTCTAGGGAGGACGAAAATGACCTAAATGTTCATCCAATGACACAAACACACCTATGGATGCAAGAAGATTGGTAAAAACCCTAGTTGGACAAGAATAAGTCTAGGAAGAACGAAAATGACCTAAATGTTAATCCAATGACACAAACACACCTATTGGATGCACAAGATTGGTTAAAAACCCTAATTGGAGAAAAAGAATAAGCCTAGGAAGGACGAAAATGACCTAAATGTTAATCCCATGACACAAATGAACTTATTGAATGCACAAGATTGGTTAAAAACCCTAATTGGACAAGAATAAGTCTAGGGAGGACGAAAATGACCTAATGTTCATCCAATGACACAAACTCACTTATTGAATGTACAAGATTGTTTAAAAACCCTAATTGGACTAGAATAAGCCAGGGAGGATGAAAATGACCTAAAAGTTCAATCCAATGACACAAAGGAACTTATTGGATGCACAAGATTGGTTAAAAATCTTAATTGGACAAGAATAAACCTAGGGAGGACGAAAATGACCTAAATGTTCATCCAATGACACAAACACACCTATTGGATGCACAAGATTGGTTAAAAAACCCTAATTGGACTAGAATAAACCTAGGGAGGACGAAAATGATCTAAATGTTTATACAATGACACAACCACACCTATTGGATGCACAAGATTGGTTACAAACCTAATTGGACAAGAATAATGCATAGGAGGACGAAAATTACCTAAATGTTCATCCGAATGACACAAATGAACTAATTGGATGCACAAGATTCGTTAAAAACCCTAATTGGAGACAGAATAAGCCTAGGGAGGACGAAAATGACCTAAATGTTCATCCAATGACAAAAACACACCTATTGGATGCACAAGATTGGTTAAAAACCATAATTGGACTAGAATAAACCTAGGGAGGACGAAAATGACCTAAATGTTAATCCAATAACACAAATGAACTTATTGGATGGACAAGATTAGTTATAAAACCCTAATTGGACAAGATTAAGTCTAGAGAGGACGAAAATGACCTAAATGTTCATCCAATGACACAAACAAACCTATTAGATGCACAAGATTAGGTTAAAAACCCTAGTTGGACAAGAATAAGTCTAGGGAGGACGAAAATGACCTAAATGTTCATCCAATGACACAAACACACCTATTGGATGCACAAGATTTGTTAAAAACCTTAGTTGGACATGAATAATTCTAGTAAGGACGAAAGTGACCTAAATGTGCATCCAATGACACATACACACCTATGGCATGCACAAGATTGGTTAAAAACAGTAGTTGAACACGAATAAGTCTAGGAAGGACGAAAATGACCTAAATGTTCATCCAATGACACAAACACACTTATTGGATTCACAAGATTGGTTAAAAATCCTAATTTGACAAGAATAAGCCTAGGAGGACGAAAATGACCTAAATGTTAATCCCATGGAACAGATGAACTTATTCAATGCACAATATTGGTTAAAAAACCCTAATTGGACAAGAATAAGCCTAGGAAGGACGAAAATGACTTAAATGTTCATCCAATGACACAAACACACCTATTGGTTGCGCAAGATTGGTTAAAATCCCTAATTGGACAAGAATAAGCCAAGGGAGGACGAAAATGACCTATATGTTAATCCCAATACACAAATGAAGTCATCGGATGCACAAGTTTTGTTAAAAACCTTAAATGGACAAGAATTAGCCTAGAGAGGACGAAAATGACCTAAATGTCCATCCAATGACACAAACACGCCTATTGGATGCACAAGATTGGTTAAAAACCATAATCGGACTAGAATAAACCTAGGGAGGACGAAAATGACCTAAATTTTAATCCAATGAAACAAATGAACTTATTGGATGTACAAGATTGGTTAAAAACCCTATTTGGACACGAATGATTGTTTGCGTGATCTTCTTACTTGTATTATACCGTCATCATGATTTCGACACTCACCGCCTTCGTTGTTTGTGTTTTACTGGCTGGGCCCCTGAGTTCGCGAAATTGCAGTTAATACAGGTTAATTAGTCTTGAAGTTCAAGTTTGGGAGGAACCCGCTCTGATAGAGGATACCGGAATAAGGTTTTTTATTTGTATTCTACTTATTATATTTGAATCTAATTTTTGTATGAAAACCTTAGAAGTACTAGTAAGTTTTTAGAATTAAATCAAGTAATTATACTTAAATCAAGCTTATCGAGATTGCACTATTTTAATGGATAAAATAAGTTTAAAGTGTTTTTATTTTTATTTTTGAGAAACGTGATGTCCTAAATTAAAAATAAAGTTTTTATTTTCTTGGAATTATATTTGTATTTATCCGCTGCAATTTTTTTAGGAATATGATATAAATTATTATATATATATATATATATATATATATATATATATATATATATATATTATTGTGGTATTCAGGGTGTCACAACCTCCATTAGTTTTTGTCATTAAATGTATGCCTTAGATATATGGTTTAATGGTGTTATTTTATTGTGTATTTAGTTGTTTTCAAATATGAAATCTCTATGTTTAGAATGTTTTCTTAGCATTGTCTTTTTTTATTATTTAGAAATCTTCTTCGTAATTTGATAGATTTTACTATCTTTTATGAATTTTTTTTACTTGTTTATCATATGACTATTTTGTTTTAATATTCTTAGACTATCTACTTCTTGATCACGTTAAATGTTTTCTGATCTAGCTATTACTTGACGTAATTAGTCTTGCTAATAATAATCATGAATATTATAAAATAATTTTCATTTTCTACATTATACAAATGAGTATTATTATGTTATAAAATATATTGCTACATGTTATTGTTGTTATCGTTATCTATTTTATGTTATTTTTCTAAAACTATAAATTTTAGTTCGATTGAATTGCAAATATTTTTAAAAGAATATCATTTAATTTTGATGTGATTATTAGTGTTAGAAATAAATTTTCCTCTTCATATTTGTGTTCAGATATTTTTCGATATTCCAAAGGTATTTAATAAACTAATTTGAATTTATATACATATTTAATATTTTCTTTATTTTATAAATATTGTTTACACATCGTACGATGAAGAGTTAAGATAGTAGGTTGTTGTAATTATTTTACAATTAATATTATTATTATTTTCATTATTGTTATTATTTGTTCACATTAAAATTTTTATTTCATGGTAAACGTTACAAAAAAGAAAATGACTAAGAATGATTTTCCCTTGTCAACAATCATTGAATATTTTTATTACTATAAATGAATTTTGTCTAGTTACCTAAATAAAAATATTTTTATAGTATTTATTATTATCATCTAAATGCCGCAAATCTTAATTGTAAATTATGTTTTTATTTATTTAATTTTATCATGTTATTTATTTTAAAGGATTGGTTGGATTAAAAAGAGTTAACAGGGTTTAAATGAATGGAAGATGTGACGATGCCTTCGTGCTATACAAATGTACTAAAAGTCTTTTAATAATCCTGATTTAAAGAAAAATTAATATGATTATTACTAAATGAGTATGACAGGTTAATCACGGTGACTTAATTTCAAAAAAGGTGATAACAACAATTCATTTTTTACTATCCCGCGAGAATGTAGTTTACCTATTAAAAAGTCTATCAAGATTTATTTTATTTTGCATTGTCTTTATAAGATAATACAATATGTGTGTGCAATTAATAATGATAATTGTATCGAATTTATGGAATTTAATAAAATTCAATTGGTGAGTTTTATGAATATGTTGATTTAATTTGAATTTCAATCATTTTTAATTTCATTAACAAATTATAAGTGTTTTATTGTTATTGTTATTATTATTATTATTTAATATCATATTCTTTTATGCGTTTGACTAGTATTTAATATAATTATAACATTAGTTTTAGTAATTATTGGTTTTATTGAAAAATAAATAAAGGGACCAATGGGTTTAAGCATGTGTAAACCCTAATTGTTAATAAAATAAAACAACCAAATAAAAAAAAAACTCGAATTGGACGGGCAGCTCTAAAACCAAAGAGGAAACACAACAACAACCTATCGTTTGGGAAAAACCGCGCTCTAATAGGTGATACCGAGAATTAAGAGTTGTAATGTGTATTATACTTATGTTACAAATGACTTTTTATATGAAAACTTAGTACGAGTAAGTCTTGGGAATTAAATCAAGAAATTCTAGTTCATTCAAGTTCATTGATATTGCATTGTTTTAGTTGAGGAACAAAGTTCAATTGTTACATGTCTATTTAGAGAAACGTGATATCCTAAATTAGATATTAAAGTTTTTATTCTCTTTAACAAATTTCTTTATCCGCTGCAAGTTTTCTTCAAATAATTTAGTAAAAATTATTATATATGTTATTTTAGGGTTTAGGGTGTCACATAGGTGAGTTTGGAAATCATGATGATAATATGATACAAGTAAAAAGAACACGCAAACAATCATAATAGAACCGTCTCATTACACAAACATGCCTCAAGAAAATATCACATTAAAAGACAAAATCACTGAAGGAAAGTCAATAAATTTCACTATACATCAAATCGTTTAAGATAAATTATCAGGACACACGATACATATTAATCACAACAAAACAATCACAATATAATGCAATGTTATGCATGAGCTTAAACTCTACTTCACAATGTGGTACCATTCTAACACTGAAAGTACTTGATTAGGAGGCTTGATCTTATGCCATCATCCCGGTGAACTAACAATTCAAATTGGCCTTGTCCTCATAGATCCCCTGAACTCAACCTGAGACACCTATACGCGACAGTCGAGGTAAATGTGTGTTGCATGATAGCTCCCCAACATTGGGAGTGCTATCTCCAAGTCACTTAGGAATCTCCACCTGAATACCTCCAAGGTCTAACAATGTTGCTTAAAAGATTCATTAGCAGACCGCCACGATCGGTCTTAATGGAATAAAATATAACATCAACACTTTATATTAGTTACTAAATCTTAATAAATATATATAAAATTACAATGTCATAATAAGTATTTAAAATAAAGGAAATCAAACACAATATCAATTCTATGTCAAGATAATTATTAATAAAAATAACTAAAAATAGAAAATAGTTATAAATAATTAAAATATAACTGCGTGAATATTAAACATCAGTGAAGCAACAAAAAAAAATATTAAATGAATTGATACGCATATATACACGTAAAGTCGTATAAAATAATTTTCTTTAAAATATTACACTAAAAACTATTATTTTTTTAAAAAAATATATATCAAATAATGAAATATAATATTTATTATTTATATCGCACATTTAATCTTATATTTATAAAACTAGCACATTATAGAAAGCAGCTATATAACGAAAATTAATCCCAAAATCTATCAACATATGTTATAAAATCATTTTAACATCAAATTAATTATTTAAAATTCTATTTAATTAATAAAATAGTTTATTGTAAATTTTGGGTTGTTACATTTGACACGGTGCATAAAAATCAGTATTACATAATTAATAAAACTGTTAGGAGAAGAAAAATATTTAAAACAAAGTGAAATAAGTTATTAGGAAAGACCTCATCGATACGTTGGAGCATCGACATGATTTGACATCAACTTCACCGAAACACACAAATGAGTATTGCTTCTTGAAGATTTCAACAAGAGGAATCCAAAAAGGTATCACTTTATCAAGACGATGAACGTGCTGGCCAAAATTCAAGATAAAAATCGCGACAATGGTGGAAACCCTTTTTTTTAAACCATAACGATTGGTGATTTCACACATATGTAATGGAAGAGGGTGTTTCGTGGAGTCCAAATATGGTCTCGATTTTTGTTTGTGATAGTCGTGGTGGCCGAAATCTGGATTAAGAGATGGATGTGTGATTTTTGACGAAGAGGAATAGTCCTTTTCAACGTGCGATTCTAGTTGGAAATGAAAGAGGAGATGAAAATGGTCACAAATCTGGTCTCGATTTTGCACGACACCCACTATAATGGTCATGGTCGAAGAGAGAAGATGGAGAGGATATAGGTTATGGATGCGATGGTTTATACGAAATAGAAGAAGATGGGAAACTGTCTTCCCTTTTTTCCTTTTTTTTTGTTCATTATTATTATTATTATTATTATTATTATTATTATATTATTATTTATTATTATTATTATTATTATTATTATTAATATTTATTTATCATTTACTCATGTATATGACTATTCCATAAAACACATTTTGCTCCTTTGTTTATTTGAAAAAAAAAATATAAAACCAATAATTACCAAAACTAATTTCCTTAATATTTTTTTTATACAATTTCGTTACAAAAATATTGCTAATATTTTGAAAACTATTATTTTATAAAATAAATAAATTAATGTAATTAGTTATTTAAAATAAACTAATAACCAAAACTCTCATATTCAAAATAATAACTACAATTATTACTATACTATTTTACAAAATAATCACATGAAAATACAACTATCTTTATAGAATAGTCAAAACGATAAATTAAATAAATATATCATCAACAATTTGATATAAATTACTAAATCACAATAAATATGCATAAAATCACCATGCCATTGAAAATATATAAAAATAAAGGAAATCAATACCAATATTACTAATAACTCATAATTATTATTTTTAAAGTAAATAATTAAAATAAGATACATTTGGAACTAATTAAATATAATTAAGTGCACATTTAACATTAGTGAAACCCATAAAAAAAATATATTACATTAATTACGAACACACGCGTAGATGTAAAATTAAACTAAATTACTATTATTCTTAGAAAAATATAAAAAATAAAAAATATAATATTTGGTATTTATATTACTCATTTAGTCCAATATATATAAAATTAACACATCATAGAAAACACATGTATGAAGAAAATTAATCATAAAATTGATCAACATATATTCTAAAATAATATAAACACCAAATTAATTATTTAAAATATTATTAAATTGATAAAATAGTTTCTTACAAAATTTGGGGTGTTAAACTCAATACCCTCAAGTACAATATTTATGAAGATAAACAAATGTGTAACACATCATCAATTACTTATTCCACTCATAGCAAATACCACTCCTACATGGTCCTGTTTCCTCTATAAACCAATTGACATGTTCACCTTTATATTCACCTCTACCTTCTATGTAGACGTCAAACCATTTAATTTCACCATTCCATTGAAAAGAACAATAGAATTGTGTTCTCCCAATAAAACGATCTTTAAAAGAAAAACCAAACCTCTGATTAAATTGAATAACACGCACCCCAAGATCATCATCAGTAGATTTGCAATGAACAATTAAGTCCATATGGCTTTCCAATATGTTAGTAATAGTCAAATCAACTCCAAGAACATTGTGCATGAACAACAACATAAACACATATATCAAAATGATTTTTTGGATAAATAAAGACATTGCACCTTCAATTAATCTTTTTTCGAAAGTGAATATTGTTTAATATATGAAATTTAAAATAATTGATTGGAGAAAATCATATATTTATAGAATGATTTTGGAAAGAATGAAAAATTTTAAAAAAAAATTATTTAAAATAATATTTTATTAATATAAATAATTAATAACCGTTTTTATTATAAATAGTAAGTAAAAGTCATGCTATTTGAATATTCTTATCAAGTCAATGAAACTATGCTATAATAACCATTGTTTAGTGTATGAATTGTATGTTCCAAAATCGTCTTTAATGAATAATTTTTTAAAAAAAAAAATTGTGAAAAAAACTATAGTTATTTTCGTTATAATCATTCTCATTTTTGTGTTGATGTTATAGTTATTTGATTTATAATAATTATAATCATTTTATTTAAAAGATATTAAAATTATACACATTTTAACTAGTTAATTATCGACAAACTGATAACTCTGCATCATATGCATATTTTTCGTTGTTTTTACTATTATTTATCTTTTATCATTACTAATTAGTTAAATTTGTATAGTGTGTCATTAATTTTGGTTTTCTAATTATTGAATTTTATTTTAAATTTCTATTATGTGTCATTAATTGTGTAAAGTTAAATTCTTATTATGTGTCATTAATTATGTTAACTGTTTAGTTTTCTAATTATTGAATTTTATTTAAATTTCTATTGTATGTCATTAATTGTGTAACTTTCTTGAATTTAAATTTTTATTAATTACTTAAATTCTTATTATGTACCATTAATTATGTTAATTTTTGTTTTTCTAATTATTGAATTTTATTACTTAAATTATTATCGTCATTATTTGTGTAACCTCCATTAATTTTTGTGATTAAATGTAGGCCTTAAATATTTGGTTTAATGGTCTTATTTTACCGTGTATTTAGTTGTTTTCATATATGTTTTCTTAGCATTGTCTTTTTATATTATTTAGAAATCTTCTTCGTAATTTGATAGATTTTACTATCTTTTATGATTTTTTTTACTTGTTTATCATATGACTATTTTGTTTTAAATTTCTTAGACTATCTACTTCTTGCTCACGTTAAATGTTCTGTATCTAGTTGTTACTTGGGTTAATTAGTCTGATTAATAATAATCATGAATATTACAAAATAGTTTCATCTTCTACTTGATACAAATGAGTATTATTATGTTATAAAATATAGTGCTACATGTTATTGTTGTTATCATTATCTATTTTATGTTATTTTATTGAAACTATAAATTTTAGTTCGCTTGCATTGCAAATGTTTTAAAAAGAATATCATTTAATTTGATGTGATTATTAGTGTTAGAAATAAATTTTCATTTTAATTTTTTTGTTGAGATATTTTTTGATACTCCAAAGGTATTTAATAAAGTAATTTGATTTTTGATTTTATTTCTTAAATTAATCTTCTTAAGTCAAATTTAATGTAGTTACGTTTTCTTTTTGAATTTATATACATATTTAATATTTTCATTATTTTATAAATGTTGTTTACACACCGTAAGATGAAAAGTTAAGATAGTAGGTTGTTGTAATTATTTTACCATTAATATTATTATTATTTTTATTATTGTTATTATTTGTTAACATTTTAAGTTTTATTTCATGTTAAATGTTACATAAAAAAAAGGTCTAACAATGATTTTCTCTTGTCAACAATCATTGAATATTTTTATTACTATAAACGAATTTTGTCTAATTACCTAAATTAAAATATATTTTTCCAGTAATTATTATTATTATCTAAATGTCGCAAATCTTAATTGTAAATTATGTTTTTATTTAGTTAATTTTATCATGTTATTTATTTTAAAGGATTGGTTGGATTAAAAAGAGTTAACAAAGTTGAAATGAATGGAAGATGTGACGATGCCTTCGTGCTATACAAATGTACTAAAAGTCTTTTTAATAATCTAAATTTAAAGAAAAATTAAATATGATTATTACTAAATGAGTATGAGATGTTAATTACGGTGGCTTAATTTCGAAGAAGGCGATAACAATAATTCATTTTTACTATCCTCGAGAATGTATTTTACCTATTAAAAAGTCTATCAAAATTTATTTTATTTTGCATTGTCTTTTTGAGATAAGTTAAAATATGTGTGTGCTATTAGTAATGGTAAATGTATTGAATTTATAGAATTTAATAAAATTAAATAGGTGAGTTTTATGAATATGTTGACTTTATTTGAATTTCAATCATTTTTAATTTCATTAACAAATTATAAGTCTTTTATTATTATTATTATTATTATTAATATTATTATTATTATTATTATTATTATTATTATTATTATTATTATTATTATTATTATTATTATTATTATTATTATTATTATTATTATTATTATTATTATTATTATTATTACATCATTATCAATGAATTTTGCATATCAATATTGCATTGTCAATTTCTATTGTGTAATAAATAAATACAATTAAATCAATTTCTTTATAGAAATAATTTTTTATGAAAGGATCTATGATATACCTCTTGTTCTATTTATAAATTTTTAAAATTATTGTTATAAGCATATAATTTTAAATTTGCTCTATTTTAATACAAGAACATTCTCAATTATTTCCTCTTATGTTTTTCTTTATATGCTCATTGGTTTGCTTTAACTAGTTCATGTATTTAACAAGTAACTTTTATACAACTCATATTTTTATATTTTAGTTGAATTATTGTTAATCAAGAAATTTGTGACACTAATCAGGATTCAAAATAATTTTACTTGATTTTTTTATTAAGAAATGTGTCAATACGTGTATGTAGCTTGTCCATTTGTTTTTCCTCTTAGTTTCGAGGACAAAACTATTTTTAAGGGTTCAGTCTGGTAACACCCCAAAATTTTCATATATATTATATATGTGTCTTTTTTTAGTAATTGTTATGTTTAATTATTATATTAATAATTATTCTATGTATAAATAAATTAAACTAAATTTTATCACACTCTATTTTACCTGAATAATTATAATTATAATCTTTATTTTTATTTAATTGTTTTGGCGTGACAATTTCATGGGATTATTTATGATGTGATTATTTTCTAAATGGACTATTGTGCATTTTGTTTATTTGATTAGTTTCGATAATCATGAAATTGATGTGTTAGATATGTTTGTTTTATTTTTTATCTGTATGTGGTATTCTTGTCTTGCTTGATTTATTTTAGTTTATAAAATATTAGTTGAATTATTTAATTAAATTAGAATTTATAAAAGGTATATTGTTTGTTAGTTTTATTTACGACCAAATAAGTATTCATTTTACGAGATATTATAGAGTTAGTGAAACCCAACCTTTATATATATGTGTTTTGAAAATATTTTTGATCCATCCTAAAAAAATAAATTAGTGACTTGACTCATTCTTTTTACTCTCCTTTATGATAATTCATGGTGTTTCTTGGCATAATGTGCATTAACTCATTTTTAACACGTTTAATTTATTTTATTTTTAACACCTTTAAATTTATTTTTAAAGAATGATTATAAATTTAATTATGAGTTTTTTTATGTGCAATTAAGAGATGACTAATCTCCTTTTTGTATCTCATGCATTCATCTCTTTTAAACTAAAATTATAATTTTATTTTAATTTAATTGTCTACAAAATAATTCTATGCTATTTTTGGTTTCGTAACTATTAGATACAAAATTATAAGGGTGATGTGACACCCTCTAATTTATTTATTTAATTAAATGGGATGGTGTGACACCCTACAATATATGGTGAACTTTATTAGTTAATTCTAATTAACACATACACATAAATACACATGATTTCAACTGACTTTGTAACAACCTAATAAAATTAAATAAATAGTAATTATTGGTAGCATAATTTTGGGAATTAAGTGTACTTCAATTTTAGACAAGAATGCTATCGTAATATTGCAACGTATAAAATAGCTATTATGTTCATACATTTCCATTAGGTCTCTTGCTGTCACAACTATTTGTCATTCGTCCACTTCTAAAATAATTTTCTAAGTCATAAATCCCAGTATCTATCGGTGTTGAATTCATCATTGCCTCATGAGTTATTTTCTCGTGCAAATTTAAAGATGTTAAGAAAGAAAGCGTCTAAGGTAAGGGATTTTCCCTATGAAGAATTAGGCTAGATATTAAATTAGTGATTCGTAGGATATTGATATGATGTCTGAATGTCTTAAAAAAAAAGGTTGATTTTATTTTCGTCGTAAAGAAATTAACTATAATGTTTTGGTTGTTTCTTTTGAGTAACACATCTATTTTGATGAACTTAATTATAGAGTTCTATTTTTATTATTATCCCTTGATAAATATGTTTGTAGTGAAAATGTTTAACTCCTTACTTGTTTTAGAGTACTTAATTATAAAGTTATAATTTTTATAATGATATCATTAGTAATCTGTTTGTTATGATGTATTTGATATTAAGTATTGACTTTTTGAGCATTTTAAATTTTAAATTTGATTTTTATGAACAATATATGTGTCATGAGGAAATTGATGAGAATTTTATATTTTTAATTTTGACAATATTAGAAAATTGATTATTGAAATGTACTAATGTATAGTCTATTTTTACAATACATAAACTTTATAGTGAAAGGAATAAAATTTCTATTGTTATTGTATTCTTGGTAATATGAGTTTAATTTTTATCAATAGCAAATAGTCAAATCGAATCTTACGGATTACTAAAATGAAAGCGGTGATTATGATATATTTGTTCACCTGCATATTTGATGTGTTGAAGTTAAATTTGACGTCCATGAGAACATAAATTTGACGTCTTATGTGATTAAAAAATTTAATCTGAAATGTTTTGTCTTTGTGGTTGCCTAAATGGCTGATGATTTGTGTTTTAAATATTGTTATCTTTGTGGTTGCCTAAGTGGTTGATGATTTGTGTTTTAAATATTGTTATCTTTGTGGTTGCCTAAGTGGATGGTGATTTGTGTTTTAAATATTATTATCTTTGTGGTTGCTTAAGTGGTTGGTGATTTGTATTTTAAATATTGTTATCTTTGTGGTTGCCGAAGTGGCTGGTGATTTGTGTTTTAAATATTGTTATCTTTGTGGTTTCCTTAGTGAATGGTGATTTGTGTTTTAAATATTGTTATCTTTGTGGTTGCCTAAGTGGTTTGGTGATTTGTGTTTTAAATATTGTTATCTTTGTGGTTGCCTAAGTGGATGATGATTTGTGTGATTATTTAAGTGAGTGGTGACATGTACCTTTGAGCATCATTATCATTTCATGACATATCATATGCATCTTTGTGGACGCCCGTGTGGGTTATTATATTCGGATCATATATATTTAGGAGCATGCATAACTTGCATACATTTTATTGTTATTTTTGTTTTGATCTAATTATTTGTTCTACGGTTGCTACTTGATGTATTTAGATATATTTTATGATTTTTGATACCCATTTGAGAATCATTAAAGAATCAATTTCTTTAAATCTTTCATTACGAAAAAAGATTTTATATTCATATTTTATGGATGTTAATTTATTATTTGGTTTAATTTTTGTTGTGGGATGAACTGACCTCTTACACCAACATTTAGGTACTAATTATCTCAAATAGTTGCATGAATGATGTTTGATTGGTGCACGCGCGTGGGAAAAAATGAGACTTTTACTTAAATATAATGTTTTCTATTACTAAATTTTTTCTGGTACATTGTAAAGTTATTTACTGTTCATCATTAACTTTTAACACAAATGCAGAAGTGAGATTTCATTTGCTAGTAAATAATTGAATGTCATTAATTTTATTTCAATCTTGCTTATTTTGATTTTCCCTTAAAGATAATTTATTTTATTTTGGAGCATAAGTGAATATCGATTTAACAACTGGAATATTAATTTTGCAAATAAATGAATAAATAATATTGTACCACATTAAGTTCATTTTCAAAAAAAGAATATAACAAGTCATTTTCTGACGCATCTTCAAATTATTACATGATGAACTACCCTTAAGAAAAAAAAATTATAGTTGTTTCTAAAAGAAAATAAATATTTTAAAGTAATCTTTGGATCAAATATTCGGGGCGTTACAAAATTCATAAGCCTACTCTAATGCAGCTATTAAAAAATTCCCCAGTTTTAATACTCATTTAACACTAATGATTTTTCAAACTTATCATAGAACATACTCAAAACATTTTATCATGTATACAATCCATCACACACAAATCACATTATATTTAATCTCCACCAAATGGACTAGAATAAGCCTAGGGAGGACGAAAATGACCTATATGTTAATCCAATGACACAACCTCAATTAATGGAGGCAAAAGATTGTTTAACAACCCTAAATGGACTAGAATAACCTTTGGGAGGATGAAAATGACCTCATTGTTAATAAATTACGCAAACGAACTTATCGGATGCACAAGATTGGTTCAAAATCCAAAATGAACTAGAATAACTGTAGGAAGGACGAAAATGACCTAAAATAATCCAACAACACAATCATACTTATTCGAAGCACAAGTTTGGTTAAAAACCATAAATGAACTAGAATAACCCTATGGAGGACGAAAACAAGAGAAATGTTAATCCAATGAAACAAAAACACTAATTAGATGAAAAAAGATTGGTTATATACCTGAAATGGACTAGAATAAGTCGAAGGATGACGAAAATGACCTAAAAGTGAATCCAATGATACAAACGTACTTATTGGATGCATAATATTGGTGAAAAATCCTAAATGAAATAGAATAACCCTAAATGAAATATACGTGCTTACAATTTAAATTAAAGAATCTAATTCTATTTGTGCAGCCAATAGCTGTGTTACTTTCCTTTCAATACATACCATATATTGATAGGATATTGTAATATCAAAATCATACACACACTATATCCATTTAGTAATATATAATTATTTTATTTTTCATTTATTTTAAATAACATGTCTGTTTATATTAATATAATCATAAGCATATATAGTATTAAATATATTTTTGAGTTGTATTACCAATAGTAGATGATTATTAATTAATTAATTTATTTAATTATATTGGTAAACAATTATTTGAATTTTGGTGGTTGTGTGACTATAATTCTCTTGCGGACTATTAGAGACAACGATCGACAAAGAAACGACTCGTTAGAAGATCAGATTCATTGGACGAAATCTTTAGTCGAGGTAAGGGGTGAGATGAGGTTATTGGATACACAAGATTGGTTTAAAACCTTAAATGGACTAGAATAACCCAATGAAGATTGAAAATGATCTAAATTTTAATCCAATGACACAATCCCAATTATGGGATGCACAAGATTGATAAAAAAACCCAAAATGAACTAAAATAATCCTAGGGACGACGAAATTGACCTAATTGTTAATCCAATGACACAAACACAATTATTGGATGCACAAGATTGGTTAAAAAATCCTAAATGGACTAGAATAAATCGAAGGATGACATAAGTGACCTAAATGTGATGAGAAATGCACATGTTTGGTTAAAAACCATAAATGCTTAAAAATCCTAAATGCACATGTTTGGTTAAAACCATAAATGGACGAGAATAAGCCTAGGGAGGGCAAAAGTGACCAAAAGTTTTTTCAATGACATAAATGCTCTTGTTGGATGCACAAGTTATATTAAAAACCCTAAATGTACTATAATTAACCAGGGATGACTAAATCACCTAAACATTAATCAAATGATACAAACACACTTATTGGATGCACAAGATTTGTTAAAAATCCTGTATGGATTAGAGTAACCCTAGGGAGGACGAAAGTGTAATAAATGTTTAATGGAATGACACAACGGACTTATTGGATGCACAAGATTGGTTAAAACTCTAAATGGACTAGAATAACTCTATGGAGGACGAAAATATAATAAATGTTATTCCAATGACACACACTACGCCAAAAATGACATTTAATAGCGCTCCTTTTACAGCGCTTGCTAAACACAAGCGCTGTTGTAAGTATATTTTAAAAAATAACGGAGCCTTTTACACCGCTTTTTTGACAAGCGCTGTGAACAAAGCGCTGTTGTAGGGTTCATATAGCGTTTGCGCATAATGTTTATAAGGCTTTTACAGCGCTTTTCGCAAAAGCGCTGTAAAATGAAGCGCTTTCGCGTATTATTTTACAGCGCTTCTTTCAACAAGCGCTGTAAAATACATGCACTTTCAATCAACTTAACTACATATTACAGCGCTTTTTGTACAAGCGCTGTAAAATACAAGCGCTTTCAAAATATTTGAACTACCCTATTACAGCGCTTTTTTACAAACGCTGTAAAATACATGCGCTTTCAATCAATTTAACTACCTATTACAGCGCTTTTTGTACAAGCGCTGTAAAATACAGGCGCTTTCAAATAAATATAATTTACTTTTAAAACAAATTTACGAACCTCATCACCTCTATCTAGGAACCCTCATATCCTCTACATACTGTGCAGCCATCTACGTTGTCTCAGGTATTTTAATTTTGTTTTTGTCTAAAAATCTTTAGTTTTTTAATAATTGAAAACTAAAAATTGTTATATATATATTAAATCTCTTTTTTTTTGAAATTTTGTTGACCTGTTCTATTTTGAAATCTTTTCCGTTTTGAAATTTTTATTAGATATGTTGATATTGGTTTCTTTTGAACTTGTTGATATGTTTTGAAAGCTTATTATTTTTGTAACTGCATTTATATAGGTCGTATAATATGGATAGGAAATGGATGTCTGCAATCGATTGTCAAAAGAGTATGAAAATGGAGTGAAAGTGTTTGTTGAGTTTGCAGTGAATAATGCAAAAGATCCAATAGAGTCGTTTGTCCTTGTTTAAAATGTTGTTTTGGAAAACGTTGTTAGAGAAGATGAATTAGAACGACATCTAGTATGTAATGGAATTGATCAAGCTACACATGTTGGATAGAGACATGGTGAGAAAAAAAAAAGGAAACATTAATTTTGAGAATAGTTCGACATATGCTTCAACTGACTTCGATACAGATACATATGAGCCAGACCGAGTTGATGATATCGCAAAATCAGTTTGAAGAAGATCTCGAGATTGTCCTAAAATGTTTGAAAGTTTGTTGAGTGATGTAGAGAAAGAATTATATAATGGTTGTACTAAATTCACAAGACTGTCGACGATATTAAAGTTGTACAACTTAAAAGCGAGTAATGGATGGTCTGATAAAAGCTTTTACAAGTTATTAACACTCATAAAAGATATATTGCCATATGATAATGAACTTCCCAGTCGAACCTACGAGGCTAAGCGGATTTTGTGTTCTATTGGCATGAGTTACGAAAGGATTCATGCGTGTCCTAACGATTGCATTTTATTTCGAAATGAATATGAACTACTTAAGGCGTGTCGAAATGCAATGTCTCTCGATATAAGAAGAAAGAGAATCTACTCCAGCAAAAGTCGTGTGGTATTTTCCTATAATACCAAGATTTAACGCGCATGTATCGCAGTGAAGAAATTCAAAAATACTTGACATGGCATGCAGATGAAAGAATTAGAGATGGAATGTTTCGACACCCTGCAGATTCCCCACAATGGGCAAAAAATTGATCACGAGTATCCTGAATTCGGGATAGAGTCAAGAAATCTAAGACTTGCACTTTCTACTGATGGAATGAATCCACATGGTCTTCAATGTTGGACTTTAGTCCTTTTTAATCCTAATTTTGACATAATTAACAAAACATACAATGATCATACATCATATGATAAATCTCTAACTTTTAATTGAGCAAGATTCAGGAACAACAATCCAACCCTACACACTTGAGACAAATTGCTTGGAACTCAAGAAATCAACAAAAGTTGAATATTCACTGAGTAAATCGATTGGGAAACTTGATTTCATAACAAGGGTGTAAGGAAACATAACTGTTTCTGATTGTATAATCGATTAGGCAATCGACTGGCACCAAATGAAATGAAAATGCGCAAGTCCCAAGTGGCAACCCTGTTTCAGGCTAATCGATCGCAACAAATCGATTGTGCACATCAACAACAAAGTAAAAACTGATTGAAAACCAAATCGATTGGGAAAATCGATTGAACAAGTCACAGTGACAATCCATTTTCTAG